>CABFWB010004846.1:0-32533 GCA_902151455.1 Timema bartmani | reverse complement strand
AAATATATTAATACAATTTTGTGAGCTTTAGTTGTAAATATGTAAAGTAGATCCGAGTTTCCAAGCTGTCAGCAAATGGTTCAAATACCATTTTATTTTAAGGTCTTTAAAACATTAAACTGTTTGAAATGTTCTTAGGTGGACAAAGATGGGCCTCTTTTCTCATTGATTCTATATCATTGTATATTATTTTATGCGTGTTCTTATGTGGAGTGGTGATGATACAATGTATATTATTCCGTTCAGAAATCTTACGAGTTTATAGAAAGAGAGAGAAAGTCTGTGCGGTGCACCGTAACATTTATTTGTTTATCATTTTTAGTAATTGATACAAAAATATTGTTAGATTTAATGACTCTTGAAAATGCATTTGGCAAGTACAATTCATCTCTTTGAAGCGTTTGTCCCTGAGACTTATTGATAGTCATTGCAAAGGCAAAAAAAATATATATGTGTTTTTCTTTTGACTTCAATTTTAAATATACAATGTGTTTTAACGTAAGCTGAGTATGCTATGTCAGACGTCGGTAAAGAATTCTATACACTGTTACGTATTCATCTCTGTAGGCTTTGTATTAGTTGAGATAAAGGAATGTTGACAACAGAAATAATATATAGGATTATATAAATTACAATCTAGTAAAATACTATTCTAACTAATAGATTTTCATAAGAAACGTATAATACTAATAATGATAGCATTATGGTAGCCTTAAAATATATTAATTTACGTTTACTACAAGTTAAGAACATAAAATGCTTTAGAAATGTTTTAACTAGAAATGAAAATTTATAATGTAAATTAGCGCCCTATCTACTTTTTATCAAAATGTTAATTCACTATAAACGGTAAATTTTGGAAAGCTTTAGTTTTATAACTTCCAAGAAAACATAGAGTGTATCCGCTACACATGAAGGAAAGGCTTAGAATGAATTACCTTCCTCCAAATATCTAGTTCTCTCTCAATTCTAACTATTTGATGTTAGTGAATCAGCCTATTAATTAATTATAAAACTAGATTCATGGTTAAAATCTGTAATTAATATTGAAAAAATGTAGGTCTACCCCATTTCTCCTTATTATGTTCAAAACATTAGCTCAGTCGGTAGTGTGTGTCTATATATTGAGCTAAGGGTCCCGGCTTGATGAAAAATACATCATTTGGTAAAATGTGATTATATCAGCACACGACCTATAAACAAACGATCAGAAACAATATTAAATCTCCAAGTCATTAATTCATCATTGTGAAAGTAGAAACGTCAATTTATAAATACCTTTTAAAAAATTCGGACAGGTCGGGAATTCAAGCAAGTACCCCTAATCTCAGTGAGCTAAGGTATCAGACCGTATAATTGGGAATGCTGCTAGTAAACTCATTACAATATTAAACAAAAGTTGAAATAGAAGTGAAAAATACAATACAAATTTAATTTTCAAATAAACAAACGTGCCCTTACTTATATCACACAATATATTAAAATAAATATTTGGTTTCTGATAATGATGGGGAGATCAAGATTTGCAGAAAATAATACACAATTTAAATAGTGATAAACACTAAATAAAATAATCGAAAATAAATAATAAGTTACTATAACAATATTAATATCTGTTAACAAAATTTGTATTGTTAAAAATCTCATCGCTATAAAAAATGTTTGTTGACAATTAGCTGTAAAAATTCTAAGTTCATGTATTCACATATTTTTAATGAATTACGGCCACAATATTATCCAGCGACTTAATCAAATAGAGTGGGAATTAAATAGCCACCAACTAAATATAATATAGTAAAATAATCGGTGTTTAAATGAAACATTTTAAAATATAAATTATTTGTTTTTGTTATTTTCAGTAAATCTGTTCGACATTTAAAATGGTCTGGACATGTGACTGAAACCCGAAAGCAGTCATGGAGGACCTCATGAGTACTACTGAGGTGTCAGAAGTATTCAATATGACGCTAGAGGATTACCTACTACAGACCCGAGGGCCTAAACACCCTTCCTTCAGCATCGTACTACCCATTACTATCATATATATCTTCATCTTCGTGACAGGAGTTATCGGCAACATCGTAGTGTGTGTCGTTATAGCGCGCAACGCTTCCATGCGGACAGCGACCAACTACTACCTGTTCAGTCTGTCCGTGTCAGACCTAGCTCTTCTCATCTTAGGTGAGTACAACATGTGTAACAGTTTTATAATGGTTTGTTTTATTTATTAAGCCACACTTTTATCTTGCATAAAACAACAAACATTAATCATACCAAACCATACAGAGCAATAGAATTCGTGTCTGACAACTAAGAAAAGATAATGTTTATTTACAATACAAAGCACCCCTCTCAAACACGTGTTAAAATATTAATGTCGCACACTCCAGTTTATTCTCGCACTTATGATGGCTTGGTCCGAACAGAGCTATCATCTCGTTCGTTGGAATGTACTTCACGTTGATTTCTCCTCGTTCGAAAACTTTGCCTACATAGTGATGCCAAATGTCGATATGTTTGGTACGCGAGGGTTACACGGGATTAACATGAGTTTTTCTGCTCCTTGATTGTTAAAATAAACGAGGGTTGGTTTTGCATCGACACTTAAAATACCAATTTATTTAACAGGTTACAAAATTAAACTGTCTATTTTGCTGCGTTCGAGTGAGCCATGTACTCTTCTTCAGGCTTGAAAGGCTACAGTGGATATTTTTTTGCCTCCCACGTTACAGCAGATCCTGCCACTTGAAAAATGTAGCCTGTGTATGATCTCCGGTCATCACGAGATCCTCCTCAATCTGCGTCAACATATCCAATCAGTTCAGCACCCGATCTCTTGTAGACTAGTCCATGGTTTCTCGTACCTTTCAGGTATCGCAGGACAGGTTTTGCTGCAACCCAGTGTACTTTCCCAGGGTTTTGATTGTACTGGTTCAAGGAGATCACTGCAAACGTAATGTTAGGTCTTGTTGATAATGCGAGGTACACCAGAGAACCAATGAGTTTCTGGTGTGAAACGTCCCTCATTTCATCTGTCTCTTCCTTAGTGGACAGCTACATGGCTTTGGATAACTTACTGTTTCCATCTAATGGAGTGTTCACTGGCTTGCAGTATTGCATACTAAATTTCTTGAGAATAACCTCTATATAGGATCTCTGTACCATAGTGACTGACTTTTAATTCTCATTTTGTTTGAATTCAATTCCAAGACAGTAGTGCAGTTTTCCTAAGACCTTCATCTGGAAGTTGTGAAATAATCATCTCTCAATCTTGTGTAAACTTCTTTTCTGTTTGTTGCAATGATTAAATCATATACATAGACAACAATGATCAGAGTAAAACAAACATCAATCATATAGCAGACACATTTGTCACTATTTAATTGTTTAGCCCGAAGGTCTTTAGTCTTTAGTGCAATTTTTAAACTATCGACGGTCTGACTGATTTAGTCCATAAGTAGACTCTACAAACAAACAAAATAGATGATCCATTTCAGGAGTGATGAAAGCGTCTGCCTGCTCCATATAGCTATGCTCATCAAGATCTCCGTTTATATAGTCAATTACAACATCAAGCTGGTACAAATAAGAGTTGAGCACTCTGCTGCTAGGGCAGCAACTAATCATGCTCTAACAACTGAGCTATTCAAGAATCATCCCGTGCCCAGCCCATTGTAGCTGACAATTTCCGCACGTCCATCATAGACTGTGCCTTAAAATATTAGTGAAGAATGACTCTGGGCACGGGACGATTCTTGAATAGCTCAATGGTTGGAGTATTGGCGTACTAAGCCAAAGGTCCCGGGTTCGATTCCCGTGTCCAGGTGTCATTTTTCAATTTTCAGAATATGATATATATATATATGGAGTAATCCTCACTAAAAGCATAAATAATAGCTCCGGCTATTTTATTATTAAATAATCATTTTGAGCTAAGTCAAGAAAATGGTAAAAAATATTCATGGAGATCAATTCCGGGACGTTTAGTGTAGTAATTCGTTACAAATATAACTTTGTGATATTCAACTTTATCATCAGGCTCATACTTTGTCCTGAGTACACCTCGGTAGGTAATGACAGTTTTATTTTTCGGACGTGGCTTCAATGTCCAGGCCTTGTTTTGTGTCAAAGCGTTAAACTCAGCTTCCATCGCTTTCTGCCATTCTGCTGCATATGGTCCTTATAGGGCTTCTTGACTGATAAATTTATCACCTCTTCAAACGCCAGGCTGGCACTTTCAGGATTTTGAACTATCATATTTAATGATTTTGCTAATCTTCCCGGCTTGACAGTTTTAATCAATTTAAGTCAACCAGGCCCCCTTTTAATCTTAATCACTGTGCAGTCTTGGCTTGGGTTTTTTTTAAATAAATTAACTTGAATTATTTTATTGGAGGTTATTCTTATTGACCTCAGGATCAGGATTAATGGGGTCATTTTATTGGACTTTATCTAAATGTCCATCGGCTTCTTCAAATATAGTTTTATACAAAATGAAGTAAGTTTGTTCAAAGTTCGCAGATTCCTTATGTTCATTAAAAATTTCAATAGTTCCGAAATTCTCTAAAAATTTAACATCTCCAATTTTCACTATTTTCCTTTTCTTTCTGGATCCTAAATTCTACATACTTTTGATTCTGTGGAGTATCCTAAAAAAATATCTGATTTGAATCTTGGATCAAACTTTCCTTTATTGGAAGCTTTATTCATCATACAAGCTTTTCAACCAAAAGCTTAAAAGGTCCTATTTTTTGTTTCAAACCACACCAAGTTTCACAAGGGGTTTGATTTTCCAGCTGTTATTATGCGGAAATCGCTTAAGCCCAAAAACCTTTTGGTAAGCCAGACTCCTCAACAGCATGCATCGCGCCATCCCAACCAGTATGATTCGGCTTTTCCATACTGTTCTGGGATTTCTGCTACCATATGTTTTCTTCTTTTAGATGCGATTCGCATCTCTCCTGTGAAATCTTTTCCACAGTACTCCAGGCCGTTTTCAGTCCTCAACGTTTGAATTTTTCTTTCATGGCGATTTTCTGCTTACATTTTGAAAGTTTCGAGAGCCTTTTTGACATAACTTTTGTTTTTCATAAAATGCACTTCCATCCAATTAGCTTTATCATCGATGTGAAATAAGAAGCTTCACTGTGAGATTTTACTCTCATGGGGCCAGACATATCTGCGTGCACTAATTCTAGTAATGTTTCACTATTCAAATCAGACCTTTTTGGAAATGGCTTAGCAACTTGCTTTTCTAAGATGCAAGTTTCACAAATTGAAAATTGTTCTGAGATCTTAAAATGCATTCCACTATCCGTTTTTGAACAACGTTTAAATGCCCATACATCCTGGGTTCCACTTTTAAAGATAGCCAAGTTTGCCCTTTCTCACATCAGTTTTAAATATATATATGTGTGTGTGTGTTTTTCCATTTGGCTCCTAAGGTTCTCAAAAATAAACATATTTACGTTTATGGAGAGTAAACAAAATTTCACCGTTTTTTATCGACAATTTCAACATTATTTGCTTTGAATAACACGATTCATTATCTTTGAATGGTGTTTGAAATAGAAAATAAATCTGTCTTAAATGTGGGTACAAAAAGTATGTTTTCTATCTCCACTGGTTTTTTTATATTTAAAACTTTCATAACTGCAGTTCCAATTCTCTTTATGTCGGGCGTCGTCTGCTGACCTATCCTTCTGATTTACGGTTGTCTTGAGTTCCTAAAAATTACTCTTTTTGCTGCACATATGTGTTGTTGCTCCACTGTCAAAACACCACACGTCATCCCTTCTAGTCAGCTGCGCACGTAGAGCACTCGCTGACGATTACGACAAAGTCACAATAATCTCTTCTGCTACTCAATGGATTTGCTCCGATGCCATTGAAGCTTGCTTTTCATTCGACATTTTTGTTCAGCAATCAGATATCTTGTGCCCCTTTTTTTATAGAAGTTACAGAACTTATATGGTTTCTCTGGTGTTTTTGAATTTAGATTTTTTGCACAACCATGGCCTTGGTTTAGACCAGTTTTATCATTTTGATTTGTATTGTCCGTATCTGATGATTTGTTTTTATTTCCATTTCATCCTTCTTCAGATTTTACGCAAAAAGCACTTGCTCCCCCTGAGTCCGATTTATTTCCCTTTCTTGCAATGTACTCTTTGAGAAGTTTTACTTTAAACGACTCTGTATCCGGCAGTTAATCTCTAGCTTCAATAGCGCAGTGAAAATTATCGTAGTGTGACATTGTCACAAACCTGAAAGAAAGAGAAGACTGTTTGGTTCACCAACTCTGCCCCCATTTGACTGGTCTGCATCACGACATCGAAACTACGTACTCTCCACAACACATCAAGTATCAAACTGATCGTCTGTGGTTCAGTGTACACCTCCAAGCTCGACTCGAACAAGTGACTGTCGGGTTGCGCAGATCCATGTGCGCTTAGTTTTATGAATAAAAAAATAAACTCTCTTGTAATCAACCTACCTTTTATTTATGGTGGTATGAACCTTTTAAATTAAAAGGGGGGGTTACAGTAGCTATCTGACACACTATACAGTAAAATTATAATTCTGTACATCAGAGCAAAATGGATGGAAGTCCATTTTTACACATTTGGAGATTTTTACATAATTGGAAATGGTTTTCCTTGCTTTATTAGCTGACAAAGGATGGAAGTCAATCTAGTGATAATAAGTGAGAAATCCAAGTTGCAAAGGATGGAAGTCACATAAACTTAAATTGAAAAATGGGTGTATGTCCTTATCCATCATGTTTGCTCTATTGATTGTTTTACATAATTGACAGCATTTGATGGGTGTCCACATACACCCATTTAACATTGTGTGATATGTGATTGTTAGTGGCTCAATGATGGTAGTCCTGAGACCAGGGCCAAATAGATGGAAGTCCACACTATAGAATGGACTTGTCTGTGACTTCCATCCAGTAGGCACTGAGTTTTAATGTAGGTTCCACTTATTGCTTTGTCTGTGTTGTTATTAATTTTGTTTTGCATAGTGGAAATTGACAAAAAAATTGCTTAACATTATCATTATTATTTATTAATAATGTTTTACGAAAGAACAAAAAGGATTTTGGAATTGGCAAAAAGAGGATTTTAACGAAAGTATGTAGTTTACATTTTCATAACCTTGCTCAATCAATTATTGTTATGAAATTAATGATTGTATTTAGGTTAAACTTTAGATTGATAATGTAGATATTATAGACGGATAGGGCTAAATGAATATGAATGTGCAGTTACTGCTATTTATTAATCCACTCTTTTATTCAAAGACAAGGTTATCTGTACAGTGTTACTAAACATAGAGTATTATTATTTTCCATTGGCATCAGTGGTACCATTTATGAAGTAATAATATAATAATACCATACTTTAATTTACACAGAAGGGCCTGATAATATTAATGTACACTATAAAAGGAAAGCTGCAATACTGGTACTTTGATTTGGATGACTAAATAATCAGTTAGTCTAGACTCAAATTAATTTTTTTAAACTAATTTACTGGAAATTTGATTGTTTTAGATTCCATTAATTCGGATTCAATAGAGACTTTAGATGGATCTAAACCCCTCTCAGCTGTTGATTCTAACCAACTAGAAACTCAAAGCTATTATTCAAATGCAAACATAGCTGCTACTACAAATACTAGTTTGTATGAAAATCTAACTGGTAGTTCTAATTTTAATTGTGAGGAAAATAAAAATAGGACTGAAGTAAACGTAAATGTTGTTGATGAAGCTGATATGGTTGCAAATGAAGATATTAATCCTTTAGCAGTGACTAATGTGTTTTCTAATGAAAATGTCATCATTGAAACAATTATGGATCTTGCAAATGAAACCAATGTGTTTGCTTCTGAAAACATTGTTTTTCTCGAAGAAAGTGATATTATAAACTTTGGAAATAAAAATATCGTCATTACACTGCCTTTTAATGAAAATATTACAGAGATGAATGTAGAATCTGATATAAATGATGATTATAGTCATATCATAAATGCTCAAACAGTTACTTATACTGAAGATGTTCCTAGGTCTACTTATGGGAATTACAAGAATGATCAAAACATAATTTATTCTAAAAATAGCAGCGATACAGAATTATTACTAAGTGTAACTACACCTGAAGATACTCATTGTGATAACACTGGTTTAGATCCTGACTTCAATCCATCATCGGGAGAAAATTCAGATAGTGATGAGTCAGAAAGAAACCACAATGAAAATGAAATTAGCGGGCAGATAAATGTAGGTCCACCTGAAAACAACAAAGTGAAAGGAAATATTCAGCTAGAAGCTGGAGCTAGTGGCCTTAATGAAAATTTTGCTAAAGTTCCTGACATGTCAGCTGTCACAAGGAAAGGTAGGAAACGCTCACGTCAACCTGAAAATTGGAAACGAAATATATTGAAGAAAAAGCGGCTTAGTGGGAATTCCTACACATCACGGTCAGGTAAAGTTGTAAAAGAAAAAGTTCTAGGTCCATCTTGTCAATGTAGGCAAAGCTGTAATAAGAGAATTAGTGATAATGATAGAATAGGAATTCATAAAATGTTTTGGAACCCTGATATGACATGGGAACATAAAAAACAGTTTGTTGGTATGAACATAGCTGCTAAACCATTGGAGAGGCACCGACCACGGAACAGTAACCAAAATGGGAGACGAAAGTTTTCATACACTTATAGCTTTATCATTGATAGAAAATCTATTCCTGTTTGCAAAGTCATGTTCAAAAATACATTATCAATAACAGAAAAATTTGTGCAAATTGTACAAAAAGAAGTTGCAGTCAATCCAGGTCGTATGATTAACGCGACTCCAAAAATTCGAGGTGGGCACAACAAGACTTCAGATGAAATCAAAGACAATATTTGCAGACACATAGAGAGCTTTCCTAGCTATGAAAGCCACTATTCAAGAGAGAAAACTAAGAAAAATTACCTTGGACCTGAACTTTCAATAAGTAAAATGTATCATCTGTACAAGCAACACAGTGAAGAAAATAATTTATCTTATGCATCTGAAAACATTTACCGAACAATTTTCAACACTGAATACAATCTTAGTTTTCATTTGCCTGGTATTGACACGTGTGATCAATGTGATGCTTTAAAAAATAGCATGAAAAATTCGTCTACAAAGGAAGAAAAGCAAAGGTTTCAGGACGACCTGGATAAACATCAAAGAGAGGCGAACTTACGGTACGCTATAAAGGCTCAAGACAAAGAAGATGCAGCTGTGAACACAAAAAGTACTGTGCTAATGGTAGATCTTCAAAAATGCCTTCCCACTCCTTATCTAACAAACAATCAATCTTTCTATCTTAGAAAATTATGGACTTTGAATTTCACAATCTTCAATCCCACCAAAAAAAAAGCATTTTGTATGTTATGGGATGAAACTATTGCTGCTCGAGGAGGGAACGAGATGGGTTCATGCCTCATCAAGTGGGCACAAGAACATCTTTCAGACTCTACAGAAGACATAATCATCTGGTCAGATAACTGTGCTGGTCAAAATAGGAACTTCATGATAATAATGGCCTATTTTTTTATTTTGAGTAACTATTCCAATCTAAAGTCAATTACTCACAAATTCCTACTCAGAGGACACACACATCTTGAAGTGGATTCAATTCATTCTGTTATTGAAAGAAAGAAAAAGAAACTCCCTACAATGCAAATACATGCATCACATGACTGGGCACAATTTATAAGGGAGTGCAAAGAAGACAACCCGCTCGTCGTTCATGAAATGGACTTGGAGAATTTTATGAACTTATCTGAATTATTTGTAGGCAAAGAGGCTCCCTTTGTGATCCGAAAGAAAAATGAAAACAAAGAACCTGTTTTGATATCAAAAATGGTTTTGTTACAGGTAAAAAAAGCTAAAATAGGAGTCCTCTATCACAAAACAAGTTTTGAAGAAAATAATTTGAAAGAGCTAGATCTAAGAAGGTACATCAGAAGAGAACTTAAATTGCCTGATATGCTTCAACCAATACGTATGACATCACGCCCAATCACAGCTCTTAAATATAAAGACTTACAGGTTATGTTAAAGTCGGTCAATAAAGTTTATCATACCTACTACAAAAACATGGTTCACAGTCAGAACACTTTTGAAACGGTGTTGGAAGATGATGTTGAAGATGAATACATGTAGGGTGAAAAAGTTGAAAGTGTTTATTATCTACTACCGTTATGTTAGGCTAAAGAAAGTAATTACGTACTTGTACTTTCTTATAATATTTAGATGGCTTTCTGAGCTAGTAATGTCATGTAAAATAAAAAAATTCCAATATTTGTATATGATTTGTTCTTTAAAACAAATTGTGTATGTATTCCTATTAGTATGTAGCATATTTTCAATACGTCTCTAGTATAGTAAGTAAATATGAATAATTCTAACATTTGTTTTGTCAATACACTATTGAAAACACCTTGCGAATGTTGAATAATTATTAAAATATTTGCTTTTATTGATCTGGAATCTGTACTAACAAAGAAAATGTGTGGACTCCCATCATATTGCAAGTAAATAATAATAACCAATAGATGGAAGTCCATACAATTAAATATAAATATATAAAATAAAGATAATAAATACCTATAAATCTTAATATATTTTAAAGTAAATTTAATGGGAATAAATGGGCATTGATTTGATGGAAAATATGAGGGGATTCTATGGTTAGATATTTGTACATAAACAAAAATAGTGTTACACATTTGGTTTTTTGGCTTTCCTAGAAAGTTGTAGATTTGGACTTCCATCCTTTTTGCTATGATGTACAGAATTAACAACTCTTCAGAGATGCGAGTATCCATTTCGTTGAGTTTATCGACTTTGTTGAAAGAGTTTGCGAGGTGATCTACCATGCTTTCACCCTCGTGCATTTTTGTGAAAAAAGCTTTTTCAGAAGCGACGCTTTCCTGGCCGGCCACTTCGACTGATAAACTAGTTCTAGTTTTTACCACACCTAATGAGTTGTTTCGCAGTGTCTTCTGTGACAAAGCTCTGCAGGACTCACAGCTAAGACAATGTTTATTTTATTTTTTACTATCACCTTTGTCCCAAGTGGCCATCAGCGAGACATTGGCGGCAAATATTTCCGCATCGGCACCTTCCTTTGTTGTTGGCCTGAGAATAGTTCCATCGACGTATTTATTCCCAGCGGTCTTTCTTTATATGGACTGCTTCCATTTGTTGTCTCTATGTGTCGTAATTGTCCTTTCCTAGTTTGTTGATGTGCATTGATAATCCAGATGCCATCTAGATTTTTTTGAAAACCCACTGATTTCAGACTTCAAAAACGTGTTTTATATTATCTCACTTATGCTCGCCCTATCACTTTAACCACACGTATAATGTATTTTACAATGCAACTTAAACGTTGTTACAGCTCCCTGGAGCCATAACGAGTTGGTTCTATTTTTTAAACAACACTTTTATATTTGCATAAAACAGCAAACATTTGCGTTATTATCATAAACAAAACAATAGAATGCGTGTTTGATAATTAATAAAATAGAATGTTTATCTACAATACACAACAGTAAGTATTGATATCTATTAAAAGTGAGAGATGTGGATCATATCACTAATTTTATTCTCTATATTACCCTGATTCAAAACATGACCATAGGTAAAAGGATGTATTCTCACAAACTATTTATCACTGTTTTTTCTAATTGATATTTTCTCTAAGATAGACTACTCATACCCACTCAATGAATTAATTATTTAAATACCTACGAGCGTACGTGTTTAAAGATGTTTGATTGCCACGTGGGACTCTCTTAAAAGGAGAAGGGGAGTGAGGAAGCCGTCAAAATATACATTTTTAAGTAGCCAAGTTTTAGTTCTGTTATTCCACTACACAGACGAGTTAATTTTACACCTTCGTTAAAGGTTTAAAGAGTCTCATTGAAAAGAGAAGGGAAGGTTCCCTAATATGAAGTGGTTTTTTAAATGTCCTTAGAAACAAAAACTATAAAAGAATAAAAATGTTTGTCTTTGTTAATTATTTGTTTACAATGTGTTTGTTAGTTTTCATTAGTTTAATATTTATTTTAAATTACAATCTTTAAGGCCCCATATTAGGCTTTCAGGGATTTATAATATGAGGTACTGCCCTGAATTGAAAATAACCAAATATAATGTCAAAGGAGACAAATATAATTACTTTATTCACAAACTAATATAAAATACATTTTATGAAAATTTTAATTGTTAAAATGAGATTAAACCATACTAAATTAAATGTTTGTAAAAACATATCATTACTTGAGAGTCCAAGGATGCTGGTTTTAAGCTCAAATAGCACACACAAATGTGTTGTTATCATATGTAGCACAAACTGTGTGTGCACATTTTCTACATTTGGTGAACCTTATCCAATCTTCCCCATTGTGGTCTTCAGAAATGAGACCAGCACAATATAGACAGTCAGCATCATCTTCTTCATCAAAACATCACTGTCGCGTCCTGAAGATAAGTAAAAATCTTCCTCATTGTCACTCTATGATGAGTCTCCACGCACTTTATTTTGTTTTCTACTTGGATTAAATAAAATTTTTTCTTTGCTGCACGTTTTATGGCTTTCTTTCCATTTAATATGTTGATTTTTATGCGTTTCTTCAAGATTATATTTATATGGTGATGTGGTGATAAATTGTGCGGATCCAGAACGGGCACTGTGAGCCATGGGAACTCATATTGGTAGAGGGATAATCTATTGTGGTCTTACAAAGTTAGGTTGTTCTACCAGACTTCTTGATGTTCCAGGCTGTGCAGATTCTTTTTGGCCTACGTCTCTCTCAAATGATTCAAGATCTGGACTTGTATTCAACATAGTTTCTGAGGATGGGGATGAAGATGAAGGCTTGTCATTTGTCACAAACCCAGAATACCTGAAAAGTCTCGATTAGTTGGATAAAGACTTACTTGACTTTCAAAATCCACTGACTGCTGCCTCAGCATTGGTGGTTCTTAAATAGGCTTTTCCAAATAATTTCCCAACTTTAAAAGCATTGACCACACGTTCAGGATGGTTGCGAAGCCCAACTTCAATTTATTTGGCATACTAGTTCTTGAAAGGACCCATATCAGAGATGTCTAATGGTTGCATCTTGTGAGAGCTATGGGGAGGATGGTATATAATTGAAACGTGGTTCTCACGAGCCAAGCTTAATATTTCTAAGTTCCTCGTACGGCAATAAATAGTGTCCATCAAGCACAAGCCATATAGGTTCTTCTTTAGTTGGCTTTGTGTGAGCGATGAAATGTTTAAAACACTTCGTGGAGAGTTATTTTTGAATCCAACCGGAAATATGTTAACCGAAAATTGAACCAGGTGGTGTTCCATCCATCAGCTCTAATTTTATGATTTTTCAGGGGAAAATCATCATAGCTGGGATAAATATTCCTGTAGGACTCATACACATATCCGTAGTGATAGGAGCTCCCCACTATGATAAAACAACAGCTGAAATTTGTTTTTTCCCTTTCACGGCCAATATTTTGGTGTGTTTGTGTTGGACTGATATTATTCCTTTTTAATAGGAATTAAAGATTCTGTCAGGATTGTGGTTTATATTGTCAAATTCAATCTCAAAAATCTTGAAATAATTTGACACACTTTCCTTACTAAGCCCTTTGGTTCTTGAAACAATACACACCTTCGGGGGCACTGACAAAGAGAGTTTTATTTCTTTTAAGAAAGCCTTTCAACAATTTCTTTCCCAAACTCTCTCTTTAGCTCGAAAAAGGTAGAGAAAGCCCATTTTTCACCACAATCTTGTAGGCTAAGTGACCAAAATCTACTTTAATTAAACCAAAGGAAGTCTTTCTATTTCGATGAAGTAATTGGTTAACATTTTCAAATTGTACGGAAAGCACGGGCTTTTGACCTAGATTGGTAGCAATAGCTTTATTGGGTGTCCTTCCCTCATCTCTCACATAGCGTTCAAGAATAGATTATTGAGCTCTGAACAGACGTGAAGCTTTATAATACCCCATTTCTTTGCTACCAACACTCAATATAGCAGTTTTCATCCTTTCAGGATCACATCTAAAAATAACCAAGTTTACAATGACGAAACTATTTATTTTATTATGTATTTAAAATAAAACTATACCGTAAAATAAATTATGGATCCTTAAATTTTATTACTTTTGGTTTCCCAATATGGGATACCCCATATATGATGACCATAGGGTATCTTCAATTTAGGACACATGTCGCAATAATTTTACAAACACCAAATTTAAATAAATATTTAAAACAAAGTTATTACACATCAGCAAAGAGAAAAATATAGTGTTTCATACAACATTAATGTTTTATACATAGCGCTTACCGTTTAGGAGATGTTACTGGATTTACACTTGTCGGTAAAACTTTTCAAATCACAAATACAAGTTTTTTCCTCGTGGTACAAAAACAAAGACTAAAATGGCAACCCCCTTTCAACTGTGGTTCGGTTGCATGTTTCTTAAGAGATTTCTTCGCTTGTCAATAGATGACAACACTAACTAGTTTGAATATACTTTGCACCCCATAGTGTAGACCCTCTTCATATTAGGGCACTTTTGAGAGTTTGGCCACATTATGCTAAACTACTAAAATTGATATCTGATAGTACCGCCTCCCCCCCCAATCTCTCCTACTATGATAGAACCAATAAGCTATGCATGGATTTAGTACCCAGTCGTTGCAGAATAGGAAAATTCAAACATGGGCCAATTTACATAGGAAGGGTCTTATCTGACACCTATAATAGCTATGTACTAGATAAACTCTTACGTATTTGTAACTAAAAATAACACTTAAAAATATTGTGAAAGGTTATCAATTTTCACCACAAAATAGGATGTAAGTATTCTCTAAAATTCCATTCCTTTTAAAACTGGGCTGTACAAATAAATATATAGTAGTGATCCCCATACTACAAGGGACGCAGTCATGTAGAATTCTGATGGAAACTTTTATTGAATACAAACACATGGTCAGATTTGAAACAGTTTTACTTAACCATTATTACTATTTTATGTGTAGTGATATTATATATTATCAATAGTGACAGCTGCACATCACATTACTTGACATGTGAATATATGAAATTGAGTCTAGTCCAATTTTTAAATACCAAAAGTGTGTTTGGACTGTAAATTTTATGGTCTGAGGAATCCACCCCATAATACACTGAGCTAAGTTGATGGAAAATGAGAGCTTTGAATCTCTCTCATTTGCGCTATGAATAGATTTACTCATGGGATTTATCAGTGTATTAATTTTAGCACCGTGTCCTACTACCCATTTGGTTTATACGCTAACATACTAATTACGCTAATAGGCTAGGAATTGGGAATGTTGAATTTAGAGGAAGTGAGCCCGCGTTAGCGTGTATGTAGAGTGGAAAATCATTTAGGAAAAAAACACCCCCAGTTCACCCGACCGAGATATGAACCTCAATCTCCCCATCCTTGGCAGCTTAGCTCAATACAAAACTAGCACGTTACGCCACCAAGGCAGGTTTTTATCAGTGTAGTTTTCTAATCCAATTTCTAATCTATCTCAGCTTCATGTCTTCCAACATAGTTGTATTCAACCTTGTTTGTTGGTCTATAATGCAAGTTGTACATATTGTATAATATACATCTACGGGAGAGAGAAAGGAAATATCACTCTCAGATCACATGTCTTTACATACATCCAGGTCTCTTGTGGCCAACCCTAAATCTGGCCTTGACTATTCAGTCTTCACCGCTACACAAGATGGATGTATGATGTCTAAATGGACCACAGGTTTGGACACCAATGTTATAAAATATCCTCACAAAAAAGTTTTTAATAAACTTAATATTGAACGTACTATTGTTTTATTATTTGAAAATTACTTGTATCGTTGGCTACGTGAATTAAACGTCAGGCTCATATAGTTTTGTTATCCAGTGATGGGAAAGCAGGGGCTCAAATTTCTATCAAGTGTGTCTGATAGGTTCTCCACTCCATATGTACGCCAGTGTGGGTACATTTTCTATAACCTTCCCCTCTGGTGAAGTAAGTCAGGAAGAATAGTACACTATGGGGGGAAACAACAATATTCTTTACAGTGATATTCTCTTCGGCAATCGATGAAATATTATTATTTAGACAGTATATTAATTTAATATCTTACCTTTCAGATGATTTCTAGTTAAAAATGAATAAAAAATTACAAAATTATTATGTATTGAATTAATTATACTATATTATTCAATAATAACAACTTGACCAACCTGTCCTAAAAAATAGGTCACTGCCATGGAACGATTTATCAGTGGCGTATTCTCCGGATATGCTAGTCCTGTGCCACATACCCATAATTATATGGACTAGATTTTAAATTCAATGTTTGTGCTAACTGTGTAAATACTAATGTTTAAATTATTAATAAATATACATGTAATGAATTATTAATTTACAAATTAATATTGATTCATATTCTAAGAATAGTGTGTTTTAAGTAATTCTTCTTCCAAAAGGCTCTACTTAACACAGTACGAAACTCAAGTCCTGCTTGAAAACCGCAAGACAAGCTAGCGAGGCTCTAATGACCTTGCCCAATGTCTAGGGGGTTGCAACACATTCCTTTACGCTCGCCCACAAGTCATTGGCCAATGAGTTTGGGTTTTTACACCCCAGGTCATACTGTTCATGTGTAGCAAACTAAGCATTGTGCCAACTATTTATAAAAGATTAAAAATCACAATGTTTATCTACTAAGCTAATTTATTATAGTTTAAGTAAAATTACATAAAATATATAAAGTTAATTATAAAATAATAGTTAGTATACATAACAAGCTTTAAATTATACACTAATTAAATACATTGAGTTATATTTAGGCATTCTAGCCACATGTATTATCATGTATTTGGCAAACACATCTAACCACTCTTTCAAATTTAGGGATTTCAGCACTGGTAGGTTGAGGAAGAGGGAGGGGGTGACGGGGCTACATTGACCATAGTTGATGGTAATTCTTGTTTTCCTTTAGTAGAAATGATTTGTGGAGTTTTAATAGTGTTCTTTTAGTTTTAGTTTTACATTACCGGTAACGACTTATTAGTCATTGTGATTTAATATAAATATACATCAAAGAGTCCCAAAAGTCAGGAATGTAATTTCACCATTTTAGATTATTTAGAAGGAAAAGGTTAAATAAAATACTAGTTTTTACATTGTTAATTTTGTATGTAACGGTAAACCTTTTGAATATTAGGCTTAAGTCAGAATCCTGGTTTTAAAATTTAGCCTTTATTCGAAACATCTTCAATGCTAAATATTTTAGTTATACTTCATATCATTTAAATTTCTACTAACATTACTTGTGGTGTTGGGGAATGTGGGGTGGGGGTGTCAAATACCCTGTCTACCCCTCTCCCCCTTGGGAGCACCACTGCTTACAGAAAAAGATGTGTAAATATCTTAGCAATAAACCAATGACGTAGTGATAGTGTATTAATAGTCCGAGATAATATCCCCTATGTTAGTCAGAGTTTACGCATCTAAATAACTTCTGGAGGATAAGTTATCAAGTTGGGAGACTAGTTTGTTTCCAAGCAACATTGTGTGAGATAAGTTAGGCTTTATGAAATAGTTTTAATTGCAACGTGAGTTGGACAATCCACCTGATTCCCTCTCACCAAGATCTGATGGAAGCTGGATCAATGTACCACTTTATTTTAATCTTATTATGATTTGTTTGCTTTGAGTATTGCTAATTGCTGATTGTTGGTTGAATAGGATCTGTCTCTCTTATGCGTTCAGAAATGTACCCATACCACTCTTAGCCCTGACATTAATATTTACTTAAATTTATAACAATGTAGATATCATTACAATTTGAGGACAGCCTTTGTGGTCTAGTGGTCAGAGGTTCTGGCTATGGACCCAGAGGTATTGGGTTTGATTCCCGGCACACATCCTCAAATATATCCCTTGAAATAATCCCTTGACGTTCTTGGACAACGGTGGTTGAGAGTTCTCGGTCCCCAAATCCCCCCTGCTACTTTTAGAGTACAGCATATCTTTTCAGATCACGCTACTGTTTTTTAGGTATATTTCAACGTAAGAGGAGTGGCTACAAGTGGTTTGTCTACTAGTGGAAGGTTTGGTGCATCAGTAATGGTTTGAATGGCATATAAAATGCCTGGTGCATATGGCAATGACAAAGAATGCACAGTCCAGGGTTAATGAGTATATTGATTTAGGCCTACTTACCAGATCTGTTAGAGCTAGGTTCGAAGTAAGCTCAGTGTTTACTAGAGTTGGTACAGAATTATCTCAACAAATGGATACTATTTAATTTAAACAATTTACAGGGTCCTGCCTTCCACCTTGAATTAATTACAGACTCTTATAATAAGTACTGTACATCAATAAAGAAAGACCCGTGATTGACATAGCCTACCTTTCTGAAGTCTTAATGTTCTTTTAATTTATTAATATAATATAAAATAGTACCACTTTCATAGCGTTACTTTTAGGTGTATGCAAGATATGATATCTGATAGCTCTTATAAACAAGAGAATGAACTCTCAAGCAATTTGTAAGAAGCTTTAAACAAATCAGTTCTTTAAGTTCAGACAACGCTGTTGAAAGAAACTAGAACTCAACACACAGTAAAAAGGAATTAAATGATCAACGAATCATAAAATGGGAATGATAGTTCGCAACTTACGTAACGCATCACAGAGCCTGTACTGCCTCTTATCTCCGGTAATCATATACCTGTCTCATAAGTCTCATCGTTTGGCAATTATTTAAGGTTGTATGGAAATGGAGGGGGGGTAATGTTGGCTAGAAGAGCGTTAAGCCTACTTGTGTGTAAACGCAGATAACGGTTCACAAATAACGACATATAACGAGAGTAATGCAGGCTCACATCGTTATAAAATGATTCAGGGCAAAACACTGGACTTTTTAGTCTGGGGCTAATTTGATTTATTCACAGGAAGACTTGGATTAAAACTTTGTTGGTTTTCATTTCAATCAATACATAAATATGAAAATAATAATTCATGCTTGGTTTTTGCTTATGAATGGCAGCTCACGTAGTATATTGGAATACTTTATGCAATGGAAATCCATGTAAATGTATTTATTGAAACAAAAACTAGAACCTGTGTATGGCTGGAATGTCATCAAGCTTTTCAAAAATATATTTAAAATGAAAATAAAAAGCTCAAAATACTTTAAAACAAATCTTAAAATAAATATTGTGCTAGCCACTATCTAATCACGGTGAAAATAAAAGTTTGGAATTTGTACTATGGAGCCTTTTAATACTCTTTTTTTAAATACTATTTAAATATTCTTCACTGACAATCTACCATATGGTGAGAATGACGCTTAATATCATGTGGCCACTGATACAGGTAGATTGTAATAAATATTATAGAGCGGTTGTAATGATACTACATAATTCCACGTTCCTTTCCCGTGTCTGATGTCATTTTTAAAACTGATATTCGAACTATGTTTGTGAACGTCAGAGACCCCAAACTAAACGTTTGTGTAATATTAAATCATTTTTATGTTGGAATCATTTTGTTAAATTTGTTTAAGTTTGTTTGAGTTAGCTCAGGTAGATTTTATTTTGATAAGCTTCTCTATTATAATTCGGATAAGGTTAGTTAAATTTATGAACTACATCAATTAATTTATATTAAGTCCTCCGACTATAAACTTCTAAAGATGAAAGATAATATTACACTTGGCAGTATAATGTTTGTACCTAGAATAATTAAAATTTAAAATATATTATAAGAAAACTGTTCGAAGTGACAACTTTATGAATCTCAGTTTTAATCAAAGTTAATGTAATAATTTAGAAAACCTTTTATAATTTAAGGAAAGATATTTCAGAGAAAACTTAAAACATATATCACTCATAAAATGTAATTGTGCTAGAATGTATGCTAATATGAGTTGTTTATTCAGTCAGTATTAATAATACAATCATATATGTTACCTGCTGCATGGCAAGAGAGATTGCGGCCCATCAATTTGGTAAAAAATGTAGACATAGGATAACACATAAATGAGCAAACCTGTGACGAGTATTAATTTACTTGTAAAATGTTTGCACATTATAATCATGTAAAAGTTTTAACCTAAACAAAGTCAGTTCCATCAAATTGTGTGGTTGGATCGGACTACGCCAGAGGTCAGGACTACCTCTCGAACAAATTGTTATAACTGTGAGAAGAATGTTTCATTCGAACAAACAATAAACTTGATTTTATTGCACATGGCTAAGTCTTTAATTATTTAGTTCCTAGGATCATGGATGCCAACATTTCAATCTGCTAGTAAAATTATAAGCACTTGAGTAAATCACACTTAAGCAGGTGAACCAAAAAAACTAGTTTTTGCATCAGTTATTAATTTACATAAATGATATTCTAACTATACAAATATGATCTTGACTTTTCATACAATACTTTACATAAATGTTGAAGGATTAAATTCCTGTTAATGAAATTGTTAATTGATATATTTCTATTAAATGACGACTCAAGTGTGGGAAGGTCCACCTAACACAACTTTATACTAGTTTATATAACTATTAACAATCATAAGGCTCATTTTATGTTCAAAGCTCCGTTAATGTTCAACAATATGATGAAACAAAGGAAAAATTAATTATATAAGACATATCATTTACCATTGGGTTTTAACTACGCGTGAATAGGAAAAATAATTTATTTCTCTAACCAGCCCAACAAGGATATAGCTGGACACTATTAATATCATGGCTTTGATTCTATAGTTGAACGTAACGGACACCAATTATATAATAAACTCATGTTCCACTTTAAATAGTACTCGTTTTAAAGTTGAAAACTTATTTTTAAAGAACAGTTAGACATGGATAAAATTTGAATCACATTTATTTCTTTATTGTCATTCAAGAAAGAACATCAATCTCAAATAAATCAAGTAAAGTGCTGACGTGATTATATATTCCAATTTTTATAGAAAGAGCCTTATCTGTCAGCTAGATCTACCTTTACGTATTCATACGTTGATTATTATCTAACTCCTTAGATCGTATCAACACTGGTGGGGGGGGAACCTCGCCAACACTTCAAAGATTTAATTACTTACTATCATAAGGTACTCGCATTTTCTAGTGAGCGTATTTTGACTTGAATCGGCAGGCACGTGGGGTGAACGTCAAGTTCATCAAGTCTGGTTTTCTGGTTATTGAAATGTTGATGTCTGAATCCCGGACGTGTATAAAGGAGGTTTAATAGACAAAATACTGTCACATTCACCTTCCACGCAAAATAGGATTGCTTATAAATTCTACCTCCCTCCCTCCTAATCCATTTGCATAATTAGATGCGTGAAGACCATAAAGGTAGTAAGAAGCTTAAAACAGCATGAAATCAAACTTTAAAGAAACCCCGAATCAATTCCTCACATTCTGATTTTGGACCATGAGAGATTGTATTACTGACATATTATTAAAGAGAAGACATGAGATGAGATTATCGAGATACAAAGAAAGGGAAGGTATGGCCGCATGTACAAGAAAGCAAAGGAACTGGGAGGGAATGAAAACAAAGGTGTGTGAACAACAGGAATATAATCCCAAAAAGGTAAGCCGCTGAGGCATCATAAAGAGGTTCTTACAATTTGGGAAAGATATATGAATAAAGCTGTACGACAAGGAAAACAGACCAGGGAACAGGGAGATTGAACCAGAATATGAGGTAGAGGAAGATGAAAAAGGACCTAGCATTTTAAAGAGTGAAGTGGAGAGCACTATACACGTCATGCAAAGAAGGCAAGCTACGGAGATGACGACATGCCAGCTGACCTGAAGAAACTAGGAAACAATGTATTAATGGAGGTGACAAAATCAATAATTAGGCTCTTCTAAACAGGAGAATGTTCCAAGGACTTTCTGTATGTAGCTGTGGTGGATCTAAAGAAGAAGAAATAAGTCAAGACATGAAGTTACCACAGGAACATCAGCCTACTCTCTCAAGTGGGGAAGATTGTGACTGTAATAGAAAATATATAGTGGGGTGGAAGAAGGCCAATTTGGATTCAGAAAAGTAACAAAAACAGAGATGCTATCGGTATGCTGAGAATAATTTGAGAGAGAGGGCTAGAAGTCTATTTAAGTTTCATCAACTGGAAAAAGGCTTTCCATAGAGTAAAGTAGAAGAAACTGATGGAAATACTCAAGAATATCGGTATTAACTGGAGGGACAAAAGTATGATTGCTAACCAGTACCTGGGACAGCAAGTGAAGGTGAGGCTGAATGATGAAGAGATCAATCACCTAGAGATAGGAAGAGGAGTAGCACAGGGATGCTGTTTGTCACCCAGTCTGTTCAACTTGTATGGAGGGTGGCTGGTCGTAGATACCCTGCAGGGATGGGGTAATTTCAGGATAGGAGGACGCGTCATCAACACAATAAAATACGTAGATGATCCAGCATTGCTTACCAAAAATAAAGAGGAGTTACAGGAAATTATGACCTGTCTGGTGGACAAAGGGAGAAGGTATAACATGAAGATCAGCAATGAGAAGTCAAAAGTGATGGTGATTCAAAAGATGAGGAGACGCTGAAAATCAAAATTGGAAACCAGGAGTTGTAAAACATAGCACTAAGGAGATTAGATCAAAGATTACTACGCCCAAGGATTTGGACTCTTAATAAGATGGGAAAGAAAAATTGGAGATATTTTTAATGTGGTGATGGAGAAGACTTGAGAAGACCAGGTAGACAGACATGGTGATTAATTAAAAAGTCCTAAGAAGAGTGTGTAGGAAAAGAACTATTTTAGATGTGACTCTTCTTCAGCTCAAAGCAAACTGCAAACACATCCTTAGGAGGGACTGTCTTCTGCACAACGTCATAGAAGGAAAGGTTGAAAGAAAGAGGAGCTTAGGAAGAAAGAGGATTCAAATATTAGATGACTTGAAGAAAGGAAAAAAGTCTAGGAACTCAAGGATGAGTTAGAGGACGGGGGGGCATTGGTGGTCTAAGTTCACCTACAAAAGGAATGGTCCTGTCATAAGGCAGAACACCTAGTAAATAATAAGTTAATTAAAAGCTTTTGGTTACTTCTAACTTAATGACCAATACCAAAATGTCACCTTGTTAAACACTTGCAGTGATACTGAAACATAAAAATGAGATCTATACATTAGAATGGGAGTCGCACATAGTCCAAGTAGTCCCAAGAAAGAGTACGTTGCTGTAAAGGGGGAATTTTGGGGGTTCAGACTACACACAAAAATATTAGTCTATACTGTAACCCCCCCTTTAATTTAAAAAGTTCATATCACCATAAATAAAAGGTAGGTTGATTACAAGAGAGTTTATTTTTTTATTCTGAAAACAACAATACTCGCAGAGAGAGAGCATACTTAGAGTTAAAGTGTAGAAAAATAATAATAAACAGACTGAATCAATAATAATGGGGCATGACCCCAAGCCTTAGAGAAGATACAGAGAAATAATAATAAATAAACACATTTGAAATTGACCCTATCTAGAAAGCGACTAACATAACTAGATATGGCAAACATGAACAAATGTAAAAATATATACAACTCGTCTGTGCCGATACTGCAAAAAGGCACGAGTATGCTGAATTACAATTAACAGCCATTACAAGGCGCAAAAAGGGAAATCTAACAAACATCAATGAAATAAACCAACCTAACCACTAACTTGGCTAAAGCGCTAAGTGCGCGGGCTCGCGGCCCCAGATTTGAACAACAAGCACATTAAATTTTAAGGACTAAGACCTTTTCACTCTGACAAGTAAAACCATACTTTTACAACAAGTTTTCATAAACTAAATCGCGCCCCAAGATGGCGGCGTAAGGAACCCCGAACCCATCTGTGAAGCGGACAAGACGGGTCTACAATTACAATTAAAGTTTAAAGTTTAAAATAACCCTTACGACTTGCAGGCAAATCCTGCAGTCTCCTAAGAATTTAAATTTAAGTTCAGTTTAAATAAACACCACAGAAACTTTTAATTTAGAATTAGAAGAGCCAAAAATAATTTTGAAATGAAGAAAATAAACTAAGCCTAATCTGAACACAAAGTGTCTCACCTAAATGAGCGCAGAGAAATGAGTGATTTGGCAAAAGAGTCCAGCCGTTATATACAATAGAGTTACAGTCACGTGTTCACACTTCGCTGGAAACACAGTCGAGAACAGGGGTAAGGGTAGTGCACAGGTTCGAGAATATTCTCAATTAATCGGGCAATAATTCAAATATGCGCGCTGGTTAGTAGGCTGTTCCACACTAAAACACTTTGTTGGCGCGCATGGATCTGCGTATTCCGACAGTCACTTGTTTGAGGCGAGCTTGGAGGTGAGCATCAAACCACGGACAATCAGTTTGATACTAGTTGTGCCACGGAGCGTACGTCTTGTTGATGCCGTGTTGCAGACCAGCCAAATGGGGGCAGAATTGGTGAGCCATAACAGTCTTTTCTTTCTTTCATGTTTGTGACAACGTCACAATACTAATACTATTTTAATTTAAACGTGAGCTACTATATATTATATTAAATTTAAATCAAGTTATGTTTAACTGATTCGTAGGTTATTTCAATGTATGCTATAAATTCCTATAACGTCCTTGCAATGTAATGTAAACAGTTATACAGTGATACAATTTAACGTGTCTGGAAAATATGGCTATGTTTGTAGCCTGTGACTTCAGTATGTGTATTTTCGCACCATGCCTATGAGAGGGTAGGCATGAGGAAGATATAATCTAAAGGAAACATACCCAAATTTGCTTGGTGAAAGAAAGGAAAGTTCATTTAGGAATAGCTTCTCTCTGTACACTTAGCCAAGACTCGACTCTTCTTGTCACCGAAAGTTCAGTGAAAATCTAAAGTGATGTCTTGTACATCGTGACCAACTATTTTGTATGAAGCTACTAATCTCACGATATATAAATTTTCCCAACCAAAGTTTATATACCACAATTTAAAAGCTATGTGAGTGGTCCATCTCTTCAAACTACCTCCTCTAAAATTAAATCGTAGATTTTTTGTCAATGGGTCTCATTGTCTTTTAGGGCTGTACGCTACACTAACTGAGCTAATGTGTAAGGTATTAGGAAGTTTTAATTTAAAGGAAGTGTACCCACGTTTGAATGTAGCGAGAGTGGAAAACAATTGTTGTGAAAACCACCCTTAGTACGCCAGACTGGATTTTAAACTCCAATCTCCTTATCATTGTCAGTTCTGTCTATTGTTAGAGTAGCTTTTTGGACCATTAACACTAATCTGGTTGGCTATTTTCTAAATAAAACAAATATTATAATTGACTTGGTCGCGTTAGCTTTAAAATAATGTTTCGTTATAAACTCAAAAGCTCACTTGTATAATTAGGTCACGGTAGGTTCCCGTTGTTTTGATGTCCACTGCATTTTAGTCACTAATAACAAAGTAACAAACATGACCTAGTCATCCAACATCATTAGAGATAAAAATATGATAATTATTGAAGTCCACTTTGTTAAAATTCAGGAGAAATATGATGTGATTTAGATGAATTTAAGACGAAAATTCTATATTAATCAGTTACCCGCTTTCGCACTTAAAATCATCTGTTTTTGTTTATTTATGGTCCAGCGTCTTACAACCCGTCTGGGATATAAGATTTTTAGTTACAACATTGGGGTTAGGATTGTAAAGGTAGAGTCAATGAGATATAATCTCACATTTTCATTGAAGGTGATTGGGACACCAGTTATTTAAATAACACCCTCATTTTATCCAAACTAGACTCAAACCCTGACCTCCCTTTCAACTGCTAACCAAACTAGATGAGCTTGGAGGTTAGTCCGTGTGCACACAAAAGTTTACTGTTATATTGAGATGATTCTAATTAGTCTTTGATCGCACATTTATTTTTCTACTTTTGTGAATCTGTCATGAGACAGCTATCAATTGGACCTATTCCATTTTCTTTGGTACTGAGAATATTCTTTTATACTTTTGTAACTTCTTCCTTTATTTATGTTAGCATTCAAATACTTATTCTTCATCATTTTCCCTTTATCTTTACCTCCATGATAATCTTCAGTAACAATCCTTACGTAGTGTGTGGGGCGACCAAGACTTTTTCTTTAGTTTTCGTCCTTATAAGGCTCCTTTCCTCTCCTACCCTCCTCAACACCTCCTCGAGCTTCAATTTGTTCATCCATGTCACCTTCTTCACCCTTCTCCACAACTACATTTCAAAACCCTCCAAATAACGTTGTGCTTAATTTGATTGTCAACTGTCTCAGATCCATACGTCACACCACTTCACACAAAATTCATCCTTAGCTCAATTGGGATTTTTCAACTGTTAGAAATCCCCTCTCCCTTACATATGCTCCTTTCCCTATGTAGCATCGGATGGTTCACTAAACACATAACACCAATGTCAAAGGATGGATCTTACCCCATTCTTCTGTGATCGAAGGCAGCGTGGAAGAACGACGTAAGTTCAGCTAGACACACCTTCTCTGACCCAAGAGAAAAAGACACTAACCGGGTGGGCTGAACGACTGTGAAGCGAGAGCCACGTGTGGACTGGACTTGCGCAGTGAAGATATTCTCCTTTAGAAGATTCCCGAGAAGCAACGAAACTTCCCGAGGCTTGTAGAAATGCGCAAACCGTTGTTCTTTCGGTATTCCAGAAGGTTTCCCCCCTTGATTACCCGTCATCCTCTCCCCTGTGTTTTAGCTGTATATATATTTGTGTCTGATCCAATGAACCTCACAATTGGGACAGAGCTGGAACAGGGCTAGGATAAGCTTCGGCTTTCTACGACTAAAATGTAAGAACTAAAATTCTGTCTCGGCAAATTTAACCTTTTTTTTATATTTATTTATATATTTCAAAATTCCATTTCGGCTTCTTAAAATTTTGGTTAAAACTAAAACTTAAAATTTAAATATGAGTCTGGCTGTTTACCTTAGTAATGGCGTCTAGTCGCCGATTGAAATATATTAATTTGATTGTATTGATAACGGTAGAACTCTAAATTTATTAATGGTTCGCATAGAGGAATATTGTATTATTGGACTTAGAGTCTATGTTGTCATTTTACAACACGCCAGTGCTGATTGAGCGAAGTCATGATTTATGAATTGTACAAATTGTTATGTTAGTGGGACAGTTAACCTTAACTGTTATGTTGATATTAGATGATCTTATCGGTATGCAGTTTAGTATCTTTACTTAGATTTCTTGGGGCTAATTTGCGACCTGTTAATTTTACTTGGGTATCTTGTGAAATATTTACTTATTGGACTTAGAGTCTATGTTGTTATTTTGCAACTCGCCAGTGCCAGTGAGCAAAATCATTATTGGCAGGTTTAATAAATATTAGATTGATGGTATTGTTCATATTTACTGTTATTCAGGTTTTTATAAAAGAGGACCTTCGAATTAACCTTTTGTATCCTTGCTTAGATTTCCTTGCGACTTGATCGCTACATAATTGTTATGAGCAAAGTTTAGAAATAGAAAATGGTATTTCTATTTGAAATTAATTATATGCTATATGACCTTTGAAATAATTACGGCTTTAAAAGTTCTTTATATTTTTCGACGCCATCTTGTCTATTTTTTTTTATAATAGTCAATTGCTTTCATATTTAATGATACTACTCTTATGTTAGCTTTTAATTAGGCAGAATATCATTCCTGCCCGGACCCATTCTTGTGGGCTAATATTCTTGTAATGTTCCAAAGCACTTCTACATTATTTATTTATATTGTCATAACAACAATGTTGGTACTTTAATAGAGCTGTTAAATATTGGATTGTGCTGTCCATAATAAATATTGACTCAACACGACTTATCCTTATTTTTTATTAATAATATATCCCCTCAAGTCCTAGGTTTTAGTTCTAATTTCTTTTTTTTAGTAATTATCAAATATTATGCAGGTTGATGCATTTTAGGGCTCTCTTGAGATAGACGACCCCCTCTTTGTTGATCCTTCTCAGTAACAGGTGGGAGTGGCGAGATTCGATGTGTAATGTTTCTCAAAATAGAACATTTCATATCATAAACTCATGAGCACTCACTCTTGTTGTTTCCCTTGTTTTGGTATTTTCCTTGTATTATTTGTGGCCTCCTCATCTGAGGATGCTGCACCTATGGCTACCCTGTTTTTGTTTTAAAAGTACTTAATTCATATTTATTGTATAACTTATTACGGTATTTGATCCTACTGATTTTTTTTGTTTTTAAAAAGAAATACCAACTATTATGTTTGAGGATGAAAAATACTATTAATATGACTACAAGAATGAAAATTTTGTTTTAGTTTTCTTAGTGTGTCCCCTCAAGTCCATCGCAGTCTTCACTCAAATTAAGTGAGGAGGTAATTTTCACATACATTATTTCCCACTCTTCCACCAAACAAATGCTGTAAGCAATACACTACCTAAGTAGTAGACCAAATTCTGCTCTAGTCAAAGCCTAGTTTACCCCACTCATAAGGCGTAGTCAAATTTTATTTACATTTATGCATTCTTCCTTTAAAGACAGTGGAATATATTTTGCAGAATTCGTTTGGGGAATAAACAGTGATATCTGGATATAGTTCAACCATTTATAAATATAAATCAATTCTACTAGCCAGATATCTCTGTTTATTTATAATTACATGAAAATGGCTATATATATATATATATATATATATATATATACATGGGGTTCCAGTTTATGTGAAAAATATCTGGAGAGTGGGGTGTGAGTAGTAGATCTTAAAAAACAAAATAAAAACATGAACATAATGATTATGTCTTACGTCTTATGTTTGAGGGTTCCAAAAATAAAGCCTTCATTTGCGTGTCTGTGTGTCCAATCTTAAATAGAAAGAAGATATAAATCTAGACGTTATTGGTTGCTTCGTATCTACATTAGTAGATAAAAACTTTTCTTTGGCAAATAAAAAATATACTTAAGTAACTTGTCAGATGGTTCATAGTTTAGCTGTTTGTTTCGTTTTCTTCCCATTAGTAGCTAAAAATTGTTTTAATTTGGCTTAAAAAAAAGTAAAGAATGTATTATATATATTTAGTAGGGTCTGGTTGGATTAGAAGGTGGAACAAATTCCCAAAAAAATGAGTTTTGCTTTTAATGAAAGTAACATACCTACATTTACATCAATAATATTGTGCAAACATAATATATGTGCGTATGTGTATATTTGCGATATCGTATACAAAGTGCATTCTATTTTATTTTATTTTATTGGTTTATTGTTTTAATTAGGTGTGATCTATATCTGACTGATCTGAAAGAGTAATCTTCAAACTGAATGACAAAAATTGTTTTCTTTACTCCAACGTCCTTGGTGAGAATGCTACCTTTGTGACACTTACTGCGAACGGTACATTATAAACGCAAGCAAACATTGAGGTGATGAGCGCCATGAACTCTTGAATCTATGCCTACTCGTGCTGTCAAAGTCCACATTGAATGTCGACGTGTGTATGTAAATCCACTTAAAATTAAAAGTGATTTGAAATTGAAGACATCACAATAACCTATTACTTCAACCAGCTTAAGAGTGCTACGTGGAAGCGTACAGTCCTTCATTTTCAAAGGAATTTGTTTATTTTGTGGTCATTTTATAACGGTTACTGAGAGGCGGAAAAAATCAGCAGTCATTCCTGTTCGTACTTTTCAGTTTGATGACAATTGTTAAAGCATGCAACACTAGGAGTGATCTGTGGGCTGCAAATGTACATTCTAGGTTACTTTATATCATTGACTTGCCTGCCGCAGAAGCAAGGTACTAATAAGTATGGAGTGTTAATTTTAGAAAGGAGATCCCATTCCTGTGAGGTCCAGCCATGAAGAGAGACAAAACTACTTTTGTAAAAACATGTGAGTGGTTACAAGAAAACAGCGAAGAGCTAACATCAGTCCATGACCTAGTGGAAAAAATGCGTGGTTTTCTACTAGAGGAAACCAAGCCTTACAGTTCTCGTTATTTACAGAAGAAATGGTAAAAGTGGTTTAGGAATCTCACAATTCATGCAAATAAAGAAGACCTAATATAATAACCTTTGAGAAAACGATATCAGAGATAATCTTGGACTAGCACAGACAGACAAGACTAGAAGATCCTACATAATTAAAATGATAGTGGGGCAATAATTCACAAATGACCGTGTTCTAAATCTGGAACTTTTGGTGATATGATATGACAGCACGAATTGTATGACCAAAACCCATATGTAAAAGTGACTATAGTTTTTAATGGCTGTCTAAAACACAGTACAAAAGATATGGAGCACAAACTACCAGTTAATAAGTTATCTCTTACAGTATTGTTGATGTAAACTCACCTGTGTTTATCAATAAAGAAAGGTTTCTTTCGAATAGCATAAGCAAACAACGCTTTATTAATTTGCTTGGGAATTACTTTCAACATAAAGGTAATTCTGTAATTCATGCAAAAGACGATGCAGACACGCTAATTGTGAAAGCAGATTTACACATATTTAGCAGAAGTAAATCTTCTACATTTCGACGTACTATCAAACCGGAAACGTTATTTAATTGAACCTCCATATTTGGATCTGAAGTAAATGTTAGTAGGGAAGAATTGGTAGACATCGGTTGTAAAGTTATAGTATCACTGTAATGTGAAAATAATAATACATGCAGCCTGAATATGCCTCGTTATGACAATTAAATTAATGAAGAAAATAGCTTCTACAAAGAAGGGATTTAACGTTTGCCTCCAACTGAATATTCAGCTAAATTCCCTCTATTACGAATGCAGTATCAGTTCACCCCTTTGAAAATTTTTGACATGACTGCTCTTGATTCTATGCTGCGGGATGGCAGAAGGTAAATGAAGTATTTCAGCCAACTATGACAGACATGATACCTGCACCACCAGATAGACTGTGATGGACTGTGATAAATTGTTCATGCAAAATTACAGTTGATGAACTGTGTTATAGTATGAATGGTACGTGCCGCCAATATGGACTACCATGTACATTACTATGCTAAAGTTATTGCAGGAAAGATAATACTTTTCTGAAGAAAATTATTATGAGAATGTATGGGATGTATAGTTGTTATGTAGTTAGTGAAAATAATTATTTTAATTTCTCTCTAAGTAAAAACTGCTGGAGATAATTATGTTAGCCAAACGTTATTTAGTGCTTGTGGTATAATTCTTCCGTGATTTTTTTCTTGAATCAAATATGGATGTATATTTTACACATTTTGTTCTTTGATATGCCAATAAGTCAATAAACCTTTAGTGGTAATTCTGGTTCACGTTCCACGTGGTCCACGTTCAAGTGGGGGTTTTTTTTTTGCTTATTTCTACTCTAAAAAGTGTACAATTCATAAATACAACAATTTATAATGAAATTAAATCAATAAAAACTTATTGTCTTCTGGCTAAAGAAATTGCTTAGCTCTTTGTTCTACTAGACTTTGGGTATTTAAAAATAACTTCACTCACTTGTTGACCAAAGTTAAATAAACTATATATTCTGAAATATAAAATTAACCTAAATAAAGTGGTCCCTATACTAATAAATACAATTTGATTTTAATTTGGTTCTGATTTTATATAAATATATATAACATGTACAAAGTCCGTATGTACATTAGAATGTTTGCGTGTATTATATTATTCTGAGTAGTATAAACGGTAAGAAAACAAAAAAAAAACATTTATAATATTTTTCTGCTTGTTTGTTGCGAGTTAACTCAAAAAGTACTTATAAAAACGAGACGGACTTTTTATGTCGCACTACTTATTTAGCGGGAACAGGGTAAGTAGCCTGTAACAATACGTTATCTCATCAGCGAGCGAAGCAGTCCTTAAAAAAGAGGAAGTTAGCAGTAAACATACGTCACAGCTCCTTTGCATGACACTATACTCTACTGGAGTGAGGTTTGGAGGGTGGCGGGTAGTTAATGTTCTTAGGGGATAGTCCTATGGACATAAAACATTGGCCTCGAGTCGGTTTCATTATTTTCAATCACCTAAAGTCGTTGGTTGTCTTGAATGATTTAACACTGCCAATTATATTCTTGCATACTATTTGGCTGCAAGCCAACATCACAATTTTGTTAGGTGTTAAAAGGCAAACACTATAAACTACTTTTTTCAATTTAATTTATTTTGGTTTCTTAGATTATAAACTTAAATTATTTGTTTTGGTTTTCTTTGCAAAAATGACTCCTCGTAAGTATGCAATTGCGACAATAAATGTATTATTTTTATGGTTTTGTGAGTAGACCATATTTTTATTTGTATCTTAATATTAATTTTAAGCAATTTATTATGGTTCTTTACTATTGGTAGTTGATAATATGTGGCGTTATCGACAAGTTAAGCGCTGTGTCTGATATAGTGATTTTCGTATTAGATGGTTTTATAAAAAAAA
>CABFWB010004845.1:17939-33328 GCA_902151455.1 Timema bartmani | reverse complement strand
TTTTCTTTTTTTTTTTTTTCTTCTGCGATTTGAAGTCTTCCTAGGAGGAGCTTAAGGGTAGGGTCTGATCGATTCTGGAGAAAATGTATGGTTAATTCTACTTGGTCTAGCGACAGGCTTGGTTTGAGTAGGGATATTAGACAAAGCAGAGGAGTCTTTTAGCTGAGTTCCTACTTCATTAATTTTGGAGAGCACGTCTTGTCATCAGGGAAGCTCTTTTATATTATTTGAATTTTCTGTTAAACTGGAAACAGTGCATGGTCGATCAGTTACGAATGCAGAAGATAAATCATTATCACTCAATAAATTTGGGTCCAGGGGACTTGAAAACCCAGATACATTATTTGAGGGGATTAAGAGCATTAAGGAAGAGTTTCCTAATGACACCAGGAAGATTGTGAATGGCAAAAGATTTACCTGGATTCCTCTTATCGATACTAGTGCTGCATAAATGTTTAAAAGGCCCAAAACACGTTAGATCTAATGGCTGTGGACGATGTGAACAGCGTGGTGGGAAAGACATAAGGTTGACCCCATATTCTCAAAAAAAATATTTAGGGCTGTGCAGCTAAGGTGTGTAGAGTGGTTGTATAGGATGAGCGAAACTGGATTCTCGTTTGACGGTTGAGTATGATAAATAATATGATTAGCGAACTGAAGAAAGGTTTCCTCGTTCATCCACCCAGAGCCATTTGCAGCACCAATGCAGCTAGGTGGACCATCACAGATGAAATGGTCATGAAATTTTTTTCTTGGAAAAATAAACATTGGTGGAATTGTGTTTCCCTGAACACTGACAACTCCTGCAACGGTGATCATTTCTCGTCGCTCAGCATAAGTTATTACACCAACTTGTTTTGCACATTTTTGAGCAACAATCTTATTGGGTCTCAATACCGTTGAGACGCCAGTCTCATCCATATACCGTATTTTAGAAACCACAAAAGAATTGCGAGAGAATACATCAAAAACTTTGTCAAAAAAACTGTGAAACGTTCACCCTGTTGAAGCTTGTGCTCCGTGCCAAACTAGTGGCTTCAGGCTGGCGCACAAAAAGTTCTGAATTTCATTTCAAAAATGAAGAAAACTAACCAGCTCCAGTATTTTCATTCTTTGTCCAGGAGGGTGGAACTTTTATCTAATAATTAATAGCACATTGATAGGCAAGATGACACACGTCAAGAGGTGACAGTCCAAACATTAGTTCACTACACCGTTTCACATATTGTTTCAGAATAATCTCTTGCTCAGTAGTAAAAACTTGGCCTGTTTTGATATAGCCACAAGATGGCAACATAATGAGACAATGTTGAATAGTGAACTTTATATTCTTCAGCCATTTTCATAATAGAAAATTCTTTTTGGCCCTCACGTACATATATAAGCATGTATAACATCTTTGGCCACTGCTTCTTTGTTAGTTTTTCTTTTTTATGTACACATACTGGATCTGTAAAAAGGAGTTAATGGTAGGCCATAATCTCCTAAGCAATAAAATAAAAATATGAAGAAAGTTGCATTTATTTGGAAGTGAAAATTTCTTTTTAAAACATTTACATTTTTGTAGGCTATGAAAACATAATAAATAAGAATGTTCTTTTAAAAAACACATTTATGAATATTTAACTTCTGGTCAATAGAATAATACTTTTTTTGATATTTGAGCTTAAAACAGCAAAGATATTAAACCACTTCTCATTAATACAAATAAACGAAAGGCGTATGTAACAACATTAATTTTAATATGACAGGATAAGCTGTAACCATTGCTATGTGATGCTGGGGCGAATTTCAGCAGTCGTTGTAACACCCCCTACTCAACTTTCAGAGACACAAACATAAATAAAATATTGTAAAATTATATATAATAAACTTTACCAGTAAAAACACAAATCAAATAAGAAATCAAATCACCTTATTTTAGCAACATCAGAAACTATAGAAAATAACCTGTGTCTGAAAACTATAAAACGTTTTGTGCAACTGGAAAAATTACTCCACACTGCTCGAAACACTGAAATGAAAATGACTGACAGACAAGAGTGCTTAGCGCTCTTGTGACTCACCAGAGGGTGGCACTATTCAAGACCAACAAGTTAAGGTCAATGACACGTCGTCGAGTGACTTAGTTGCTAACAAAATAAACCGACTGTTGTAATCTGCCCCTATTGCACCTTGGCCTGGTCTCCCATACTATTTCTATTGTTATAGCAAATTAAGAACTAAAGTGTTTTCTAAGATCCAGATTTGTAAAATGGTGATTCAATCCATCTCAATTTAAATTGTAATTTATGTAACAAACTTTTTTTTCCCCCCTAATCATCTGAATTTCCATTTTACCTACAAATGCAAATATTTAAATTTAAAAATGGTTATCTCAAAAGGCTAACTTTTCCAACTTTTCTCCAAAAAATAAGAATATTAACAATATTTTAAAAGTTATTTTATTATGATATAATATAAGGATAAATGAATGGTCTGAGGTTTGATTGTTAAGTTTATCTCAAAATTAGCAGCATAATAATTGAGTTTCAAAATTTCTGAGTTTTCTTTCTATCCTTAAATCTTGAATACTTTTCAGAATTCAAAGTGAACACTGAAAAACTAAGAATATGATCACTCAGAAAATAGAGATTGGGGACGATAATTTATAGATTATTTTGAGCAACATAACATTTGATAGGGTATATGAGTTTAAATATTTAGGAACAATTTTAAATAGCAATATCAATATTAGTTTGAAAATTAGTAAAAGCGTACATTTGGGAAACACATGCTATTCTTATTACTCAGTCAGTAAGTTATTGACATCTCACCTGCTCTAGAGGAGTGTAAAACTTAGAATATACAAAACAATAATTTTACTGGTTTTCTTTGGGTGTGAAATGTAGTCGCATACCTTACAGGACGAAAAAAAATTAGTGTTCAAAAACAATTTGCTTGGGAAGATATTTGAGGCTACTAGGCAGTGGAGGAGGTTACATAATTATGAGTTACATAACTTGTACTCATCATAAGACATTGTTAAGATGATCAAGTCTTGTAGATTCCAGTGGGTAGGACATGCAGCACAAGTGGGAGGTTCTAGAACCTTGATCAGGGCATTGACTGGTAAATCCAAGTAAGTGTGGCAATGAACTTTCAAGTTCCTAATGCCATTGAGTAAGTAATAGTTAAAAAAATAAGCACGCCTATGTGGTTTAGTGGTTAGAGTTCCTGCCAAAGATCCAGAGGCCCCAGGTTCGATTTCTAGTGCTTCAGAATTTTTCTATAAAGCAGTGGGTCTGGAAAGAGGTCAAATTTAGCCTCTTGAGAACAAATGAGGAGCTACGTGAATAAATAAGTAGCAGCTCCGGTCTAGAAAACTGATATAAATTGGCGGAGAGTTTGTTGTGCTGACCACAAGATACCCTTTAACCGCAAATTTTGAAATGATCATCACTAATGGCGGTGGCCACTTGGTCGGTATAGCTTGCTTGCGGGTTCACACCATGAAGTTTATTGTTAGAAATTGAGGCAATACATTATATTTGTTTTTAATGTCGTTTTACTATCAATTTATTTCTGACATTGTCTTCTCATTTTCATAAGAATAATACATTATTTATCTTCTTTTTTTTTTCTTCCTAGGTTGGCCCAGTTGTTACGCTGTGCATGGGCATTGAGCCTGCATTCTACGTAGACGCTGGCGCCCCAACATATGCTTTCAACCCATGTGGGCACATGGCATCAGAGAAATCAATCAAGTTAGTAGACAATATATAATTTGATTGGTCGATGGCTTTGGCTAATAACATAAAAGATGTAAATTTGTTTTCGCTGCGTCATATTACTCTTTCGAGCTATATACATAGCCTACACTAATGTAATAGGAATGGTAATAGGTATAGTAACATTCTGCCTTATAAACCATGGATAAAATAAATCACAAAAAAAATATATATATAGAAATACCCTAAATATCCCTTATAGAGGTTCAGGAGCGGCTTCTCTCACTTACAGAGGAATAAGAAAATACGGGAAACAGGATGAGTAATGCGCGACGCACCTCCCTCAGCGATTGACACTTATCAACTAATTTGTCTTTGTTTACTAATGCAGACCTGACCCCTTGCAGGGAAACAAAAAACCACAAGTGTGACTTGTCAAAACACGCATATAGAGGTTTTCTGAGGTGAAAATGACAGGAGCTGGCGATTAAACTTGTAGAGTTTTCTCACTTATCCAGGTTTTACTGTATTACAAACAACCAGAAATATAAATAACAACATTTGATTGTTTCTTTTGAAGAGAAATTTGTTTTTATTTTCATCAACTGTTAAATAAAATGAGTAGATGATAGAAAGTACAGATTGATTGCTAAATTTATTCAATTCTACTGTAAGTTGATGTGATTAAAATGATGATCAAACTTTTTAATTCAGCCACTCTATACATCTATAGTCGATAATTTACGGTATTCAAACATCAATGGTCATGGTTGTAGATATATTTCCGCTGCTGCAATCTAGCAATGGAGTTGAATTAAAATATTTTTTAAGTTAAATAACTTTTGTGGTAGGTATCTATTTAAGTTTAATGTTGGGAAGTCAAAAGTACATAAGAACTATTACTTTGAACTTGATACTAGTTTTGGTGCTTTCAAATGTTATCGCTCACATATTTCGTAAAAGCGTAGCTCACAAAAAGTTTGGTATCCTTAGTGATTGTGTTTTAAGCTAAGATTAAATATTTCAGATTGTATTTTTTGGTGATGGTTATTATTAAGTTCTTTGTAATTAGTTGTGGATTTTCTATTTTTTTAATCCTTTGAATTCAGGGTGTAGTGTGTATAAAATGTATATTTGTGGCACAATCTAACCATAGCTTGTATTAAGATTTTTTTTTTTTATATTCTTTTAATATCTCTCTATTTCTCAATTTTTGAGGTTGGGATGACATAAAGTGTTTTATTTGCAAGGCTTTTTGTAAGTACAATCAAACAAGTTTTCCCATTCCCTCTTGCAGGTACTGGTCAAATATCCCAATCCCACATGGAACAAACGGGTTCGAGGCTCAGTGCCCGTTTTGTGCCACACCACTGGAAGACTCGCCAGGATTTGTTAGGCTCATCTTTCAAGATAACGTGGACTAAACTTGATTTGAGTTCTACTCCTGATGTGCCCAAAGTTGGTCCGTATTCACGGTTGCTCAACGACTCAAGTTCAACTTTCTTTATTCTTTATTTCAATAATTAGTGAACAGCCTTTGTCTGTCAAAGTGAGATTCATTCAAGACTAGTGCTGCACCCTATAATAACAAATATACAACGTCTTGGTGCCATTTTGAACGGCTTGTTTTGAATAGTGTGACCCATGATTTCATATAATGTTGACAGTTGGTTACATAAGTAACATACATATTTTAAGAACTTATAAGTTAAGCTTATACTTAATTAGTATTTATAGTTTGAGAATATGTTATGTTTGTGAATATTATGTTAATTTGTTCATTGCAGCGTATTTGTCAGCAACACCATTATATTTGTTGGTGTTTCAAAATAAACTCATTTTGGCAGTTTTTATCATTTAGAAATTTTGAGACAAAAAATAAATAATGAAAAAGTAGTCAAGTGACTGGGTCTTATTTAATATCAAACATATTATAGTAAAGGCAACTTTTGTTTTAATGTTTGGTAGTATCATTTGCAAACTTGTAACTTGTAAAATGTTTTTTCCATTAATTTCCCTTATTTTAAATTAGCCATTTGAAGTTTGAACAAATTATAAGTACACTATATTTTCTTAGCTTGGATAAGATGACAGGTTAATATTTAATTATTTTTTTCTTTTGTTTATTTTGTTTTTATTGTTTTTACAATTAAAAAAATACTATTTAGCTATCATATACTAAAGCATAGTAGACTTGATTGGAGCTGGGTCCTTTAAATGCTTTGAGATACCTGAGAGTCATGAATAAAAAAATATATTATAAGAGATTTAAGAAGAAAATTTTTGTTTATATATATTTTTTTAATCTTAATTATGTTTTCTAAGTTTCATATTCAGGATTTGTAGGTAAAATCAAGACTTTGGAGTCTAGAAAAGAAAAAAAAAATTGTTCGAACCACCTCTACTCTTTGACTCAAGTTTCAATCCCTGACTATCCGATAGTTGGTCACTGATAGTCTAACTTACTATTAAAATAATATCTATTCTTGTGTCTAAAAGTTTTTATTAGGTAGATTCTGTCAACTTGAGTAATTTCATTACTTATTCTTTATTGTCTTACATGATCGTTAAAGATTTGTTTGAATATTTTATTTATAAAAATATTGAATTTCTTAACTAGACCTAACTTTAAAACTCGACCTTGTAATCGATACGAATTTAAACCCGGATGTTGATGAAATGAAGATTTCAAGATTTGGAATGTGAGATATTGACATTTTAATGGGAGGTTTGGCTAACAGAGGCTGTCAGGTTTTCATTAAAACTGTGTGCAGGTAATTAAACATTGATAGGTGTAAATACAAATGTACAGTTTTATACAATAGAAGAATATAAGGTAGTAGAGTGAGGAGAAATGTTACCATCAGAAAATTCTCAGCATTCCAGCTTGAGTTTTTTTTTTTTGCACCCTCTTTTATCCTATTGTGCAATCAATGGTAAGATCTCGAGCTTAATGTGAATAGCTATTATATTATTATTATTATTAGAATTAACAAATATCACTCTTAAGGCTGTTACGGGATGGAGTTCTGAGATGTGTTGCAGACATTTAGAAGTTTCATTCTATTTAAGAAGTTGTTCAATATTTTTAAATGTTGTTTTCAACACAATATAGGCGAAAATTACTAACAGGTTTCTGACCGATTAAAAAGTTTAAATTTTGAGTTTAATTTTTCTTATGAAAAAAAAAAATTCAATTATACTTTACTTGAAAACATATGAGATTAAAGCAAAAGGTTGGAAACCTAGAGCAAGCGTTCCCATATAAAATAAGGTCTTGTTTTGAAAGGGTCAGAACAAAAGAATTTCTAGATAATGTAGGTTTTATAGTGTTTTACGTAAGTTATTACACTTTTTTTCAAACACTTGAACTGGTCAGAACATTCACCTACATTTTGGTGAACATATTATTAAAAAGGTATCAGACGACTCAACAAATAGCCCGAGATTTCTAAAGATGTGTGATGCTTCTTGGTGCTCGCCTAAACTCTTCTCAATCCTGAAAAATGTACGATATTGAAAGGTGAATCAATAGAGGGACAAACACAATCTGGTTTCTATTTAAGGCTATGTCCATACTTGTGACCTGGTCGTCATGGCAAAAATGCTGTGACCTTGTTGCAAGCGTGAAGAGCCTTGATTTTATATGCAGGCGGCCATACTAGGCGACAGCTACTTGGTTGCAAACAGGAGCGACTTTGGGTCTCTCATATAAATAACATTGCTTGACATTCTGGCAGCCTGGTTGCAAGTATAGCCATAGCCTAAGGGTGTACAAGCAAGTCTTGCATTTTTATCATTATTTGTTTAGTTGTTTTAGACTAAACTTTGCCGGGGACATTTCTTTACCTTTAAAATGTTAGACACAACTGAAAATGTGTTTTTTTGAGGTTTTACTAATATAAAACTTTAATAAAACATACATATTTTTTTTAAATATATTAATGAAAATATTTGTGAAGGTTCCCATCAATTTTTTGTTTAGAATAAAGTTTTGCTAATCAAGAGAACAACTGGTTGGCTACTCACCAACAAAATACAATGTTGAAATCAATTAAAAACTCGCACCCTCAAGGAAGTTGTGTTACTTGTCTTGCAATCCCCACCAAAACCTAGGTAGATGCATTGGCAGGTAACATCGCATTAGCAATTACTATCAATTCTTTGTCCAGTAAAGGCAGAATGAAGTGAAAACTGATCTGAAAACCAATGTGTATATCCCACTTAGTTTTACCTTACTCGCTTATGATAGCTATTCATTTACACTCAATAGTTTAAACTTTACTTTTGGTTTCTGTAAAAAAAACTAAATTATATTGACACCTACTTTTGTGTGGGATTTGTTATCACGACAAATTATAATGTAAAATAGTTTTTAAATAGTGCAAGCTTTGAAAATTGTAATGAAAAAGACAAGAATTTTTTTGACACGCATGTATGAGGAAAATGTGGAATTTAGAAAATTAATTAATGAAGAATCATTGGTTTTGTTATTTCTGAAGGCATACGGACCAGGAACTTATGCCTTATCACTAAATGTTCTTCTGATACTTGCTATAAGATGTGTATTTGCCTTATACATAAAAGTAGTTTCAGGTTTCAAGAAAACTTTGAGTGAGGTTATGTCAACATTGTGAAGTTAAGAATATAATAAGTTTTAAAAACTTTTTTAAGATACTTGTTCAAGAAAAAATAATGTTAAACAAAAAACACATCAGGTTGGATACATTAAATAAAGAATGAACAGTTATTTGAAAGGGAAACCCACCAAAACTGAAAATCATGTGGTTTGTTGGGCAATTAATATTTTGGAAGTGTTTTGCATTGGTACAAAATCAAGAAATACAATTGTGAAGATCAATAACTTACTCGACTGATTTAATTTTTTTTTTTTAAAGAATAGTTATTTTATTTTAATTTTCAGCTCTTTTAATAAGCCATTGGTTTACATCCATAGAACATTAGCAATGAAACGGAAGATATATTATGCGAAATGGTTAACTTGTTACAAAAGCATAAAAAATACTTTATTTTATTTTTTTGATATCACAGTATGTTTTGTACAACATTTCTTCTTGATAACACATATAGTTATGTTTTGGTACTGAAATTTAAAGTAGAATAAGTGAGGGTGTTATCGAGAAGAAAATAAATTGCTAGCCTTAGAATATGACTTGAAATTAATTTTATGTTAAAAATCAAATATTCTTAACTTATTGTTTATATTTTTTTTACATATGAACATTGTGTAGTTTTAGTGTATTAAGTAGTTTATATTTAGGAAAAGTTTGAGTAAAAAATTAAAAGAATCATAGTAGTTGGAAAAGTTTTAAAGTGGGATTTTTTTTTTAATATTTAGCAAGGTTGGTATTAATGTCTGTAAAGGTGAATGTTGTGGCAATGTTTGTGTCTTAGCAGGAAAAGATATGTGTCTATGTAAAGCTAATTAACTATCACTTATTGTGTATTAATTTAGTCACAAAGATATCCTTCACATTTTAGTCATTGAAATCTGTAAAAACCTGATCATAATATAATTTTTTCTAAGTGTGTACCGACTTCATAGAAAATAGAAAGATTGAGTTCTTCATATACCAATATTTCTAACTTATATTTGTTTGTTTTTTCTTTCAAAACGGGCTCATTTTTCATCTCTTCAATAAAAAAAATTGTTCCCAATTTTATTACATATCCATTTTTTTACCCTGGAAGGTAGCAAGATTATCTTGCTTGTTTTCACAAGGGTATAACAGATAGCTCATAAGATGGATTCATAGTGTAATCATTCAAGGTAAGACTTTTATCTTAGAGGGTTTTATTTTTGGTCTTGATCCCATTTAGTAAAAAAATCTATTCTTCATGTTTAATTATCTAAAGTGTATGTGTTAACAAAATTAAGTACTCCTCTTTAGTTTGTTCATAGACTTGAGTCAAATACACTGAAGTTTATCTTCTCAGCACTATTGTATTAATGATTTCAGATTAAAATGAATAAACTATTAAATAAAATGCACATGTATAATGATTATACTTTTATACTTTTCCCTCTTAATATTATAAATACAAGCATAATGCTTGGTTGAGTTATTTGGATATATTTCAAATCCTTTGATATTATCGACTCTGAAGGTGAAAGATGACCTTAAATCAAACTCCAAATGACTTCTGGATGTGTTCAATTTTCAAACATTTGCTGGAGAAGACCACTTCAAATACCTTCTACAGACATCCAAATTTCAAAAATATTATAGGGAAAGTCCACTTAAATAAATTCTAGATGCATCTAATTGTTGGGAGAAAATTAAGGTGAGGATCACTAAATGGCTTTGAGGGGTTCAAATCCTAGTCGGGTGTACTGAGGCTTTTTTTCTCCCCAAAACGATTTTACACTCTTCTTCCACAAAAATGTGGGTACACTTCCTCTAAATTCAATATTTCTCATCCCTAATTAACTAGCGAAATTATTACATATAGCTTGAAAAGGTAGTAAGATATATATTTTTTTTTTTTTTAAAGAAGACTCCAGATTTAAAGAATTTCTAGGGGAGGTACCACTTAAAATAGCTTCCAGGGGTATACATTTTTTTTTAAGTATTAAGTCTAGTACTATCCAAAATTGCTTCTAGAAGTGTGTGAATTTCAAAAATTGCGGAGGGAGGGGGGGAGGAAAGGAAATTCCTCCCTCCAAAAAACTGTGTTGCTTGTTCCTCTGCCCAGCGCAATCCTAATAAAGATATGCAGCCACTGGTAGAATTCAGTATTTTGGAAATGCATGATAAAATAAAAACATTAACTTAATGTTATCTTCTTAAAGATTACAATGGATCACTATGACATTCATACAATGTTGTTTTATTATGTTTGTTTTAAAATGATGTTGGGCTGAAACACCAATAAGTAGACCCCGTAGTAGAAGCATTTTAAAAATTAACTTCAAATTTGAAAAAAAAACTTTTTTTTTTCTTTGTCTCAAATATTTTAACCAGCATTTAGTTGCATAGATAAAAAAGATAAATGTTCTCACTTTGTGTTCTTGCTTGCATTCCATAGATGGCAGGAGCAGTACACGATATAAAAAACTTAGCTTTTATTCCATATTCTTAAGGGTAACATTTTGTTTACCTAGGATGGGGATATAGGGGATGCAAGAGAAGGTAATTGTTTTTGCAGTTTTTACTAAAAAAAAATTCACAAGGTGGCCTCAACATTTCTTGAATATCTTGTCAGGGGTTTCCTGGTATTTAATGACAACTTTTTCTCTTTTAAAAAGTTTTTATGGTCTAATGCCGCTATGCTTATGACAGATATTCAAAAACTATTGATATCACTATGTGAAGACAAACTCTTATGTTTCTATTAAAGCAATATTTTATTTATTTTGGCCAAGAAAAATATTTTGTTATAAAAACTACAAAAATACTACCCTTTTTTCATGTTTCCTACATCCCCATATTAAGTGCCGTGAATAAAAGTAATAACACAGATATTTTGCGACTCGGACAATAAAAGTGAAAGCTCTTATGGATAACAATTCAGATATGCAAACACTTTAAATATGGTTGAAAAATTAAATGTGTGTGTGCATAAATAATCCATTTATTAGTAAAGGGGATATTCCATGTTCTATTGTTGCCAAGCGAGGTGATTTAACAAGTGAATAATTTTAATATTGCTCTCTCTTTGCTTCTAAGGTTTTTAAGAAACTAATAATTGTTGTGATTTACAAATCATATTATTAATATAGGAATTAAATCTCTTAATAGTGGACACCTTCCATGATTAAAAAAAAGTTTCCTATTGGAAAAATATAATTTTTTTTAACCATATTTCTTGAACACAGTTTAATCTATATGACCCTATATATGGTGAATATTAACTAAAACAATCTAATTACTGCACTGTGCAGGTTGCATAATAAAGAGAACAAAACATGAATGAAATGAAATGAAATGTTTATGATCACACTGACCACAGACAACTGCTGGAACATCCCCCTACTAACTGGTTGGAGAGGTATGATGTTGCAGTACTGTAGTTAATTCTATATAGGCTAGTTTAGAAACTTTCACAAGACAATAGCATTCCCGACATTTACACAGTAAAATCTTATCAATGTTTTCCATTTTTATCCGTTATTTGGTTGATGTTTCACCGTAGGAGCCCATGTTATTTTGTGGGAAATCTAAGCTGTTCATTATAAAGAAGAATCTGCTAATCAGAGGTGTTCTTTAAGGGATAGTTCACTGAACATACTAATTTTTACTATGCGAAATATGATACTAAATGGTTCAAGGGTTCCATCCCTAATATTCACCATAAGTGAGTGGTCTCTGATTCTAACAATTTCACTCCAGCGTTAAATTAAAATAACCCAACCTAATACCAAAACTTAAATAGTCTATTTATAGGATTTTAACCTTAATAAATTTTTAAAATAGAAAGCTCTTTCTTTGGTAGAAGTTTACCATAGTTTTAGAATCAAGTATATGTAAAATTTAACTTCTAAACTAGAGTTTGGTCAAAGCCACCGTTTTATGGATCCGAAACTCCAAACTACCTTTGAATCCGAATTCAAATTGTGGAAAAAATAATTATGAACATAAGAGATGATATAAATAGAATAGAATATAAAATACAAATGGTAAATAAATATTAACATTCTTTCTTATAATCCATTCGTTATAACATTCATACATTCAGGTAAGTTGGATTAAATAGCCAAGCTATTATATTATTTAATTTCAATTACAGCCGCATCCATCTTAATATTCTCTTGGTTGTAAAATTACACCTGAACACAGGAATCAAAGTCAAAGGTCCCAAGTTTGGTTCCCTTGTCCAGGTTTAATTTTACAGAATATGATATTTATATGCGGCTATAACCGTAATTAACAAATATAGCTTGACTATTTATTCTATCATAATATGTGGATCCGTATAGTTGCCATTGTAGTATTGACAGCATAAGCCCTCCCAGTCGAAGATGGCTGCATTATTTGATAGCTCGTAATCTTAATCATTCACTCATCTGTAGATGGCGATTGGCCCATTCAACACTTCCATCACAGAATCTGCTTAAAATATTAAGATATGAGTGAGGAATGATCCTGGGCCACAGACAAATAATATACCCAGATGCTCAGCCCTCAGGTTAAAATGGTTGCGTTCCTTTTGCCAGCTTCAGTCCTTCAACTCTAGGATCATTATATTCAGTCCTATTATCTTATCACCCGGCACTGGCACTAGCGAAGCCCAGTGTTGAAGGACTCAAGCTGGCAAAAGGATCGCAGCGAAAACCCCGTAAAGTTGAGAGACTGTTTTTATTATTGGTATGTGCGCTGGGCACGGGATGACTTATGGATTGCTCGGTGATTAGAACATTGGTGTACTGAGCTAATGGTCCCAGGTTCAATTCCTGTGTCCAAGTGATATTTTTCAATTTAGAGAATATTCAGTTGGATGTTAAATCTTTGGTCTGAGGCCTGATTGTAAGTTCATCCTACAATTATAATTGATTCTAAACCACCAATAAGCAGTATTATAGCTATAAATAAAATTTCACTTGAAAAATTTAAAAAAAAAAATTCTTTTAAAGGATTTAAATCTCAAATCTCCTTATAGATTTAAGGGTCCATCTCTATTCTAAACGAATTATTTTAATGTGCTATATGAATCTAAAATCTGCATTTGCAGAACAGTTTGTTATGTAATGAAGAAGGCCAAAGGGTCTATAAAACTAATTTTTCTAGAGGGGCTTGAAAATATCACTTTTTATACTTATATATGAACTCCCCCTCCCCTGGGGTTCCATGCCCCCTGATCCCCTGCTATATACCCCTTCGAAGAAGTTTCGAAAAGAGGGTTAGGAACAAATGAAAGGAAAAACTCAACTAAGGCTTTTACAGCAAAAAAAAAGGAACAAAGTTCACTTTAAACTGCTGTTATTAGTCAACGAGGTAATGTCTGCCTCGCAAAGAAAATCAACCATTTCTTCTGAATCTCTTGACTTGGGTTTAATTCCATCAAAACTCAAAGAGGCTAAGAAACTTATTTTTTTTAAATAAACCAAAATAACACGAAAATAAAATGTGTAAAGAATGGAAAATTTATAAATAGGATAAAAGTACCTGCTAATATAATGGAATAAATATAAAAACAAACATTTTTAATAATGATTCTCTAAGCACTTAGCAAATAATAATTGTGTTAATTTTTCTATATTTTAACATATATAGTTTTGGAAATGTTCATTTGAGACAATGAAGAGATCATTAACTGTACTTAATATAAGTTTGAACCGTGCTTTGCATTTTGGCTAGCCCTGTTGAGACTCAATATAGTGACATTTTTAGGAGGGAGTTGCCTCTGTAGTGACGTTCTTGAAGAGCAGTTTAAATTAATGTTGCTGTTTTATGGATATAGCTGACATTCGGTTGCTTAGCTTGTCTTCTACAAACTTAAAATCGTGCTGAAAAAAAAAATTTGTAGACTCTATTACAAAAAAAGAATATATAAAACAAACTTTAAAATATGTGCAGACACATTTTGTAATGATTAATATTTTTCTACACACACAAGGTATTTTAACATATACTTTGTGAACTGACTGGCTATGATGTATAATTTAACTTAATTATAAAATAGACACAACACCCACGTTACACAGTTATTTTATCGTATGAAAGAAGATGAACCGTTAGCTCTACACACAAACATGCCACTAACTAGGCTAATGTTTAAGATCGAAAAGTTATTGGCACCTGCTTAAGTTCAACATAAAATATATTCGACTTAACCAATATTTGAAACAATTTCTCAAGGGTGAATGAATTAAACATTTATAGAAGAGCAGGGCCTACATACTTAACAGTAAATTGTAGGCCTCAAACTTCACAACAAAACACATCAGTCCCTTCTTCCAGCTGACGAGAGTAAAACACAAACTGGGCTGTGGCAGCCTGGCTAGAGATTTATCATGGTCACTTTTTTCTGTTGTTTCCTATTTATTTAAAGTTTAGGTTTGGATGCTGCAGTTGTCTGATCAAACTTGTTTATTTATTCTTGGTGGCTGGATAGAATGTTGTATTTATATTATATTTAATCATTAAATTATATTATCTATTATAATTGTTTTTATAGAAATGACTGACAGGTGTGAGTAGGTCTGCTTGTAAGGAAAGGAGAGAAGGTTATCTAAGGTTAAGACCAAGAGTGCCTGGATTTAGTAATATATTGGTGAGCAAGTTCCCACCTATGATGCTGGGAAGCCTCGCAACTATTGGAGAGGACTCATATAACTCTAGTACTATAGCAATAGTCAAAATCTGAATTATGCGTTTGGGCATGAAGTGCTATCAGTTTGTCAGGGTTGTTGTGGTTGGTGTCAAAATGATGACTATTCATTCGTTGTCCGAGTGTTCCTGTGGCAAAGCCGATGTATTCAGCACCGCAGTAGTTGCATTGTAGCTGGTATGCTAGATTTTCTGTGGAGCATTCATAGTGGCCTTTCATGGGGTATTCCATGTGTGTGAGTCTGCTGTTGAATGAGGTGGAAGGTTGGTGAATTTTGCAGGTAATGCATCTCGGTTTGTTGCAAGGGTAGACACCTTTGGCCTGATGTCGTTTGTGGCTGGGTCAAGCAATTTAGGATGAACCAGAATGTTGCGGAGATTAGGGGGG
>CABFWB010004844.1:0-53030 GCA_902151455.1 Timema bartmani | reverse complement strand
CTAAAATTGTTGCTTGTTTCTTCTAATTTCAACGTTCATCATCCCTAGCACACTATAGTAATTGGTACATATGCGTATAACACGAACGGGTAGTAAGAGAGGCTGTTAAAAAAAAAATAGTGGCTATCCCTGCCCAGTTCGTATGAGCGAAGGATAAAAACAACCATATGGTATTAATTCCCAAAATAAGTTCATAGATTCGTCCAAACTAGACGGTATTTTTTATTAATTATTTATTTACACTTATAATTATCAAATCAGTATGCTGGACACCTGTAGAATACAATATGAATTTTTTACTTCGCCCTGAACTTGCGGGGTCAAGTTGGTCCATAGTTGCTTGGTGCTTAGAGCTTACAGGTAGGACAAGGCATTTCGCGTCACATGTACAACCAGTCAAACAATAACAAAGTCGTGACAATATCAAAATAAAATATGTTTAGTTTTTGATTAAATCTTTTAAATAAATATTTATTCAAACCAATTCTGACCCACGCTTGGTGAATAAATATTCCTCCTTCAGTAGATTTGTATTATATTGATTTTGTGAATTGGTCATTAGTTCCCCTTAAATTTAAACTTTTACTGATTATGTTTTTCACTTTAAAAGTAAAAAAACATAAATTCCTGCTTCTTTTGAAAGATATATAGGTTAAAAATATGTTTTATAAAGAAATATATAAATCAGACCAAAATATTTGATCAAAATAATATTCAACAGATTTCTATAAAATTTGATACACTCATAGGCTTCTTTTTCTTTTTTTTGTATGGTACTATCTGCTTTGTCAGAAGAACTTCAAATGTTGTTACTTAGTATTTATCAAGCTAAAGAATATAAAACATTAATCTACAGTTAGAAAAATGGGTACGTTAATATTAAAAGTTTACCACTACGAAACAAAATATTGGGTACATCGAATGAAAACTGGATAAGGTCGTTGGAGTAAACTGAGACTTGGATTAAAAATATATATGACCAAATTTGGTAGGTACCTACTAAGATTTTTAAAATAATAAAATGCTCTATTTTTGACATAGCTTCACCTAATATAAACTTACAAATCATATTATTATATTGTTTCAATAATTAGCTATTCAAATTTCACCTCCTCCACCCCTTTTTACTACTAGTATAAAAAAAGAGTCATAATCTAGAATATAATAAAATAGATAGTATTATATTTGGCTATTGATTTTATTCCAACAATATGAGTTTTGTCAGTAGTTCTAAGTTTTAGAGCTATCTTAAATTTTTTTGATGTATTAAATAAATAATTTTGTAAAAGACATTCTACATTTGACCAAATGCAAACCAGTTTGATTTTGGTGACTGACCATCATTTTCTGAGTGTGACTGAGCTCAAGTATAAAATACGAAACAAATATTTGAAAATTCAAAATATTAACTTGATATGTTATTATCTAGTTTTTTAAATCATTAATTCATTTGATTATCATAGAAATTTTCTAAAACGATTTATCTATCCAATTCTAAAACTCAACAAAATACTTTAATGTATTTTCAAACAGGCCCAATGAACTTTCTGGGGTACTGCTAACTGAAAGGTAGGTCAATATGTCATGCAATATTCTAAAAATTCTTAAGTGCATATATATGTTTTAATGTGATAAAAACATCAAAAATATAAATAAACAAAACTTAGCTAAAATATAAAATAAATTTAAAGAAAATCTGATTTATTAGAACTACACTGTACATCAAATGTATTAACAAAGAGATTTAGAATATGTTATATCATTATATTGTTTATTTTTGATGAGTATAATGTGTTGCTCACTAAATGAATATTCTAAAGAAGTATGAAATAATGAACATGTTAGATAAAAATGTGGTAAGGTTATTTCTTTGTGGTTTTTATTAAAATAAAAATGAACACTGGATGAATAATATAACTGTTTTCTTTATTATTTTTATTACAATCAATATAAACTTCCTTTTTAAGTCCAAATTCATACTTTTATGTATAATCGGTGTGTCTTTGCATGCTCCCAACAATAAGTAACAATTAGAACAAGCATGACATAGTAGTAGTTGCATGAAGATGTATTTCTTGCGACATTCAAACAAAATAAAGTTTTTATGGATCAACACAATCAATACTTTACTTGTATTTGAAAACACCCTTTCAGATCTTGGTTAAGAGAATTGCCATCTTAATATTTGATTTAATGTGATTTACATAATATGATTCGACCAGATTATTTAAAAAATGTGCTCGCATTATAGTGAATAGTTTATGTGAAAACTACAATTACATTAATAAATCCCTACACATTTAATAGAGTTCAGGATTCATGTACAAACAAGGTCATCCATGTGCAACCAGCATAGCTCAGACAGAACTAACAAGGTCAGCCATGTGCAACCAGGATAGCTCAGACAGAACTAACAAGGTCAGCCATATGCAACCAACATAGTTCAGACAGAACTAACAAGGTCAGCCATTTACAACCAACATAGTTCAGACAAGTCTAACAAGGTCAGCCATGTGCAACGAACATAGTTCAGACATAACTAAAAAAGTCAGCCATGTGCAACCAGCATAGTTCAGACAGAACTAACAAAGTCAGCCATGTGCAACCAACATTGTTCAGACAGATCCATGTGCAACCAGCATAGTTAAGACAGAACTAACAAAGTCAGCCATGTGCAACCAGCATAGTTCAGACAGAACTAACAAAGTCAGCCATGTGCAACCAGCATAGTTTAGACAGAACTAACAAGGTCATCCATTTGCAACCAACCTGCAACCAGTTTGTTTGACTCAGGAGCCAGTTAGGAGCAAGGTCCATGCTCTGTTCTAGGTTTGTTTGAGTCATGGAGCCAGTTAGGAGCAAGGTCCATGCCCTGTTCTATGTTTGTTTGACTCAGGAGCCAGTTAGGAGCAAGGTCCATGCCCTGTTCTATGTCTGTTTGACTCAGGAGCCAGTTAGGAGCAAGGTCCATGCCCGGTTCTATGTTTGTTTGACTCAGGAGTCAGTTACGAGCAAAGTCCATGCCCCTATATGGTGCACACAATACTCGTGTGATGTATTATTTATGTTTCCATAAGTACTCACTTGTTATTGACGAGTTAATACCCGCTTCGGTGGCGTAGTTAGCTAACGCGCTAGTTTTGTGTTGAGCTAGAATCCCAAGTATGGGGAGATCGAGTTTGAATCTCAGTCGGGTGAACTGAGGAATGTTTTTCCTAAATGGTTTTCCACTCTCCCTCCACGCAAATGCGTGTTCAATTCCTATAAATTCAACCTTCCCAATTCCTAACCCATTAGCGTGATTAGTACTTAAGCATGTAACCCGAACGGACAGTAAGACGCAGTGCTGAGTAAAAAAAGTTAATTTTACATGCGGAGGTTATAACCTCCACATTCCCATCGCCAACTAGCCGCCTAGCACCTTAGCCCGCGTGGTCACCAGAGTGGGTAGTTTAGAGGTCATAAGTATAGGCTAAAGGAAGGAATGTAATATCCTATTGGTTTAAGAGAAGAGATGTGACGTTCTTAGTATTGGTAGACCTGGCATTGTCCCTGGAGATTGGTCGCCTCCGTGCTAAGCTTTTTATCACCAAATAAACAATAGCTTAGTTCTGTTGACTGAATTGGTCACGTCTTGGTATCAAGTGCTATCAGCCAAGTGGTTCTGACCAAGGGGGAACGCGAAAACCACTTTGAACCACCACTAAATATTATTATTATTATTATTATTATTATTACTACTACTATTATTATTAGCACCGCGTCTTACTACCCATTTGGGTTATACGCACTTACGCTAATGTGTAATGGTAGGGTGATTGTGAGATGAAATGGAGGACCTACAGTTTAACGTGGAATCCGAACCACGGTAGAGGCCTGGCATTCCTCACATTCACAAGTTGTGATTAATACACGTATTGTCAGAGGTAAAGGAAGGGTTTTGGCAATCAGATAAATCTGGGACGGGACCGAGGATTGAACCCCGGACCTCAGCACAGAAGTCTGACACCTTACCTCTAGACCACCAGGTCACTATTTCTTAAATAAAAAAGGTGGTTGGAGATATAACAGGTGTTAGGTTAATTTATGTAAACCTACATTTACTGGAAATTGGAGTAAAATGAATTATTTAATTTTATTCGTAGTTAGATCGGGGCTTATTTTGACTAGTCCTAATATTTACACAACATATCAAGCTAAACTTATCTTACCAAAAAACCCTACAGAAAACATGAAGTACATATAAAGAGTAAATAAGCCTTGGCCATATAGTAGTTTCTTTTATCCATAGCTTACTGTTTTAAATACCTACTTATTGTCATATATTTCTAGCTAATAGTGTTGTCCATTTAAATTTACGGTACAATATATCTTTTAAAATCCACTCACCACAAAGTTATACTTGTTTGGATCTAGCATGATGAGTCATGCCGGGCTATCTAGTTTGGTCAAGGAAAGCGTTACAAAGACAGACCTGGTATTATCTTGGTCATAAACACTCGTAACCAGCCACGAAAACACACATATTCTTGCAATGGAAGGAACCGGTAAAATATCAAAAAAACATTTAAAAAGCGTAAAGTAACAAACTCGTAAAAAAAAGGTGAATTTCTGATTTTTCTTGTGGGTAAGATTAAGCGTGTACAGGCTAGTTTTGATTATTTATTAAAATCTTATTATTTGTTATAAAATTAATATTGTTGTGGACTTTCCTTAATACATTAATATAGTAATAATAATAATAATAATAATAATAATACTCATATTTAATGGCAAAGTTAAGGCTACCGCCTTTTCTTACACTTAACCAACACAATTAAAATTAAGTTCAACAAAATGATATACATAAAAACACACAAATGATGAAATGATGAAATAGAAAAACTAGAGCTACAATACACATTACATAATACATAATTATGCATTACATAATATGAGAACCAGAGATAAATTTAACACAAACATGGTGACCATAAATCAACTTAACACAAACATAAATAATTAATGCACTTGCGCGCACGTACACACACACACACACACACACACACACACACAAAAGAAGGTGTGATTACGTCTCTCACTCCTCAATTTCAAGAATGAGCTTCCATGCGCAGATTATTTGCGACTTTTTGCTTAAAACCATTTAATTCTAATTTATTTACATTATTAGTTAGGGTATTCCATGAACGGGAAGATGAAACAGTGAAAGAATTTGAGTAATGATTGGAGCTATGAAGAGGAATGAATAAAGTTGAGTTTTCTTGTGATCGAGTGTTGAGAGATGAGTGAGTGCATTCGTGAAGGGAGGTATTGTGGGCAGTTGTAAGTCAATAATTCTCAATAAATACGTTCACCTTATATTTTATAGCAATTAAAATGTTAAGAAAAATTTATTTTAGGACAGAAGTGTGTCGATCTAGTTATTTTCCATATAACTATTGACTAACTAGCTAGTTATTTGTAGACTCTCATTTTACATTGAACGTGATGTTAAGCTTCATGTCCCCTAACTACATTTTTTTAATTTTCACTCATTCTCGTTTTGTTGTAATCCTGGAAGATTCACAACTACACATGTCCATAAGGAAGTTCTATTTCTGAAAGCGTTTATTCTTTATGCAATGAAAAATTAGGAACTTTCCAAATCATACAGACGGACTTTGTTTAAGTACACATCTACTATTGATATTATAAATAGCCTGTTAAAATAGATAAAAGGTTATTCTTTTTGTTTTTCTATACATTTATTTTGTTTTAAGTTACTAATCCTTTCATTTGCTAATTTACAGATATAAGACACCTTTTTTAAAATTCATATTTTATCAGATATGTTTGGGCTTTATATGAACACTTAGACGTGTTATCTAATACCACATTTGAAGGGGTTAGGGGATGACATGATAATTACTTTCATTTTATGAAAAAATATGTTAGCAGTGATTTTTATATTTATCTCTTGAACTACAAGCATTTTAATGCAATCAAGACTTTATAATAGCTAATATCGAAGCATATATTACATATAAAACTATTTGGGTTGTCATGTTTTTGCCCCAACCTACTCATTCATACCCAGACTTAAACAAAATCTTATAACTCAATTCATTTATAAAATAATCCACGTTATTTTGCAAATCTGGTTTGACATGTTTCAGTGGGAGGAAAACCCTGTGTGTAATTCTAATATTTTAAAATTTAATTTAAAAATTACTAGTACTTATACTATTAAAATAAAATACAATTGCTAATCCACAGTATATTTTCTTTATAGTTATGATAACTTCTCCCATTGAAATGTGAGCTAATCCAGTTTCCAGGCGATCACATCGAGATTATAGTTTATAGATACGTCTTCAAGTACATACCATTACGTTCTAGGAGACAAATCCTCTTCACGTGGTGGCTATGATAGAACTCTTTGACTCGAATGAAGTCGTCCATCGTGTTGCAACTAAATGCTAAGTAAACTCTGTGTACCCTGAAACATTACAGTATTATCTTGATGTATTACACTAACAACCTATGTCTTAAGCTGTCAATGTAATCTGTCAGTAAACTTGTTACCTTTCAGGGTAGACGGATTGTGAATATTAATTTCACTATTCATGCCAATTTGTTTTTCGTACCAATGAATGAACCCATTATTGAATTGTTTGTTTCAAATTTTTATATATTTGGGTATAAAATTATTGTTTGTATTTTAAATCCAAGGTATTATTGATGACTCTATTTATTTTTTTTGCAATTACTTTCCTCTAATTTTTTTATTTGACTGCGTCTTACTACCTGTCCGGGCTATACGCATCCATCCCCCAATTGAATAATCAACAATCAGATAATTTTAGACCAAACAACGCTAAAGATGTATTATAAAAAGTTATTTTCATACGAGCGGGCAAACCTGATGGAGGCGTGACTTAGAAAGATAGAAAAATTCAGGTTTCTGCATTCTGTTTTGAAGGAAATTCAAGTTGAACAAATTGTTTGCTTCACAACCAATCATCTATATTTGAACTTAATTTAAAGCATATGTCCGTGATACCAGTTATATATTAAATATGACTGGTATCAGGGACATTTGCTTTAAATTGAGTTCAAATACATTTGTGACGCAACAAAGTGTATACATTTAATACATATTTAACACAATCTTGACACTGTTATACAATTCACCACCCTATTATTATTAGTTATTGAGCAATAAATACTTAGTCTAGTGCATTGTTTGTACAATACTGACTACTTCAAATTTGATAATCTCCTTATATTTTCAAGTAATCATATTTTTTTATGCTTGTATAACTATAGTGAATATATTATTTACTAAAATTTCAAGACTTGTTTGATATTTTATCACACTCTCTAAATCGCCTGCTAGTCGTCGCAAAAGGCATATTTTACTGTGCATTTCCCACTTTTGTATAAGTACCACGCAAATGTTAAGCACCAATGGAAGAAAGGGAAAATAAAATGAATGAAAATTAAAGTGTCATTGATTGACTTACAAACCTACCATCATCGGCTATATTTGTGATGGGAGCTCAGAAGGTTGAAACATTCATCACTTTGAGGATTTATATCTGGAAATTATTTTATAATTATTACTAATAAAATAAAAATAAAACTATATTTATTTTATTTTTAATATTTAGAAATGAAAAAACTTCATAAAATAACATGTTTTAGTCATTTTATTTTCATAATACAGTACATATATCGTTCTTGAAATACAATGGTTGGCTGTTTTTTTTAAATTTACCTCTCAAAAAAGTTAGAAGCTTACGTAAAAGTCTTAAAATATTGGTTTTTAAAACCCATTCAAAAGTTAGGCCTAGACTAATAATTCAAGTGTTTCTCATCTGATAAAATAAAACACGAAAGACTATAAAACTGTGAGGTTTTTCCTTATAATTATGTATAAACGAGCCTCTTAGATAGCAATATGTCTTTCTTAAGAAGATGACCATTTCAAAGTGTTCAACAAGTTACAACTTTCTATAGTTCTATTCATTCAAGTTATAGTTATATTCGTGCACTTGTCACGTCATGAGCTTATCTAGTTGTCCACTATGATCTAAAACGATCAACCAAAGTTGGACATTTCTGTGCCGTTTTTGTAACATTTGTCAAATCTCCTTTGAGACCAACATTTTGGGATTGTTTTGTCTGGTTCACTGGGGACGATAAAATCCCGGCTCCATGCAAATTCGAGTGCATTTATTCCAAGCAAGGGTGGATCCAGGGTCTTTGTTAGGTGGGATTGGTTTTCACAAGGCTCTTGAAATGTATAAATTTAATAATTTTAATAATAATATATTGCAAGTTTAAAAGAATAAGTTTAATCAATAACAATAATAATAAAAAATAGGACTCGTAGGGGAAAAATAGCCATTTTGATTAACAAATTTGTAATTTTATCACAAGTCACCGTCATAATAAACGTAATTTATATGTACTCGGGCTTAAAATGTTTTAGGATTAATTGAAAGAACATATATTTTAATACAAATAATTGATTATCATACTAAAGTTAGTAATCTAATTAATGGAAAATTTTAATTTTAAGCCACTTGCTTTTCTGTACATTAGAGCGAAGTTGAAAAAGATTGATTAGGTCATGTAGTAGATTGTGTGGGTCAGGTATTGGTCTTTCTTTACAACATTAAGGTATTGGTTTCGATATTTTTTATTTATTTTCATGTGGGTTCTCAGTTATATTTTATTCATACCTACTATTTTAGTGTAAAAATGTTGTTAGACCATATGAATAACAAGGTGCAGAGAACTATATATATAATAAATAATAATCTTATTAAAAGAGTAATATATAAAATCATTTCAAAATAAATGTAAAGGTAAACATTGCTTATGTAACTTCCTTTGAAAGAACAGGTTTTGTTCAGCTCTATCTAAATTCAGCTTGTCTCCAAGAACCAGCCATCATGAAAGGGAACAATTCCCTTGAATCAAGCTCCTTACCATATTTTGTGTTGTGCGCAATACTCTTATCAGATTTTCTCAAAAATGTTTTTAGTAATCTTTGTTAAAGGAACAATTTTAATTACAATAAAATGGTGCCCTAACTATAAATGCTCCTCAGAGCAATGAATGAAACAAGTGCTTTAGTGAAATACTCTGCAATTCAGTTAAAACATTAACTTCTCATAAAAAGAAAGCATTCTTTCAATAATCACAGTTTAATAATTATATATATATGTATTTTATTTTAATTAATATTGTATTTTTTAACGAATGTAAGGGCTAACGTGGATAAACACAGGAAGTGGTTTTATAACATAACTTTATTGAACATTTAATGCCACTCATTTACTTTGTTCATAATCATTATACGGGAAATTGTACTTGTAACAGTGGTGTAACTAGAAACCTTGTATGGTGGTGACTTAAATTTTATTTTTTAACAAATTTATGTTATAAAAATATTGTTAGCATCATAATAATGAACATTTTTGCCTAAATATCATGATGAGTCTTGACGTTCTATGTTCCCTCGATCTAACAATAGTGAACTTTCTGTAACTTTGTCTCTACCTGAGTCTAAGACCAAAACTGTTAGAGGGGTATCGTTCAAACTTGAAATTTAAGTGCCAGAAGGTTATTTATTTAAGTTTAATTGTGATTTTAATTATATTTCTAAAACAAAGCGTAGTTTACTAAAAATTGTATTTTGAAAACTAAAATTTGTTAGAATATGCATTTAACGATTTTGTTCAAAAATGGAAATATGATTAAAGTGTTACTTTAAATAACATTATACACATGTTTTACAGAAAAATATTCATTTAATGATAGTTTACTCCTGACTGATTAGTTAAAATCAACTTTATTTTAGAATGGCTACTAATATTTGGTTTTAGATAGTTACCTTTTGAGTGTTGTATATTTTAAATACCACTTAAATAGTTTTTAGTGTACGAAATAATTTAAAACTTTACTGATGATCAATTTTTGAATATTTAAACTTTATAAAAAATAGTTTTAAATGTTGTTCAAAATTTTATTTGATTTATTTTATTTTATTTCAGGTGGGTAAGGAAAGAATATTTTTGTCTTTACGAAAAAAAAATGTAAGGGGGTTAGCTGACAATTAATTTTTAAATTTTGTTCCAAAGTATATTATGATAAAGTATGTAACATTGAGTATGCGTTTTCTTGTAACGATAAACGATATGGCAAATAAACACGTTACTTTTTTTACCCTAGCAAAGTGTCAATAAAAGTAATACGGTAATAATATTTGTGGTCTATTTATAAACAATTATTGTTTATAAATAGAATACATCTGTTTCCAACAATATTCTCTTTATATTTGTGACGTCCACATGGACTTTTATCAACTATTATATCATTTTATTTTTACTGGATGTGGACTATACTTAATCACATATATTGGACGAGTTTTCGTGATTGACCTGGTCACATCCTGGTATCAAGAGCTCTTGACCAAGTGGCTCTTACCAAGGTGGAGCATGAAAACGGTCTTCAGATGTTTTTCTTAAACAAAAATGGCGGTTGGGGTGGAATATATTTAACAGCTGGTAAGTGAATTTATGTAATACTATTACATGTACTCCAAATCAATGGAAAATGAGCTATTTAATTTTATTCATAGCTAGATCGGTGCTTATTTTGACTAGTCCTAATATTTACATAACATATCAAGTTAAACATATATTCCCAAAAATAACTTTATGAAAACACGAAGTACGTATATAATATTAAATGGGCCTAGATCATATAGCAATATATTTATTTTATCCTTTAACTAAATTGTTTTATGTACCTACTTACCGTTATGTATTTCTAGCCAGTAATTTTTCCCCATTTTAATTTACAAAAATTTAGAATCCATTAATTACGAAGTTATACTCGTTTAAATCTAACTTATTAAGTGATGCTGTTTTGAAATTGGCGCAAAAATTCTCAGTCCATTGGTCATAACTATACTGTTTAGTCTGGTCAAGGAAATCGTTATCAAGCCGAGCTCTGGTATCGTCTCGGTCAAAAACATGTCGTTAATATCGATACCAGGTCAACCGCGAAAACGCTGTGATCGTAAACATCGATACCAGGGGCCGTATGCAAGAACTTGACTAAGTGGATGCTAAGTTGACACTAGCGTGGGTTTGCTTGCGTCATCATAGGTTAAAAGTTGGAGTGATAGAGTGCTCTGGACCACACTATTGGACCACTAAGTATTTACTATACGCTCTTGCATACCACCCCAAGTCAACTGTGAAAACACGCCTATTGTAATTGCTTATAACTTTGATATGGCAAAATATAAAATCGAATGGCTTACATACCTTTTATTGTACAGGATGATATATTTCTCTTTGGATTTAATAACACGTGATAATAAAAATAATGTTTGGTAAGTGAACATTTACTGAGCAAAGGCACCTGTGAATCTAATCCACAAGATTTGTCGAGACGAGTATAGCTGCAGTTTTTTTTTTAAATTACTCTACCTGTGTATATGACCTCTTCTACTGTAGTTTCCAGGGACAATATTTAACTCTCTAGCATCTATTTGATATTCCCCTTGCCGCATGTGGCTCTAGGTTGAAACATGGCGTACACTAAAATAAGCAAATGCTCTACAAAGAGTGTAAATATAGGAACAAACTAGTTGTACTTCAATACATTATATAATCTTCTTTTATGTTGAATTGCTTGTAAAACGACTGAACTACGTTGCTTCAACAATTTTACTAATAACCATTCTCGATTTTGGATAGAGTTACTGTAAAACTCTTTTCAATAGCTTTCAGTGAAAACGTGTAGTCAATGAACAGACTTTTTTTTTGACTTGAATACGTCTTTAAATTCAGAACAGTACTCTGTGGGTATGGGACGAAAAGTTGAGTGTAACAAAATCATTCAATAAGGTTTGGCTTAATAAATTATAGAGTATTAAATGTAGCCAAACCAAGCTGATATAAATCGATACCTGAGGGAATAAAGATTTGTCAGTGACCCTCAGATAGTGCGCCGCGCCAGGGGGGAGGAGGGGATCCGCTATTTTTTAAACGATCCGCCGAGCCTCGGAAACTTCCACCAAGTATGCACTTTGTCGTGGTACGACGCTCGGTTTAGTGCCAATAAACAGCTCTCGTCAAGATATATTGATTTTACTAATAATTCTTAAATCTCGTTTCAGTGTTGGTGAAGAAAATGTTGATTGAAGTGGAAAAATTATAGAAATGTCACAATGTCAGCCTATACTTGCCGGAAGCCAGCCAGAAATATTCCGAACGTATAGGACGGGAATTAGCAGCTCGTCAGCTATCAAATAATACCACAATATCTGGGTCAAAACGAATAAAGAAGTATTGGGAGCGAAACAAATTGGAAGCGATGCAGTGCGTGGCTGACGGCGCCAGCACGTTGGTGGCGGCGGCGCACGAGCCCATGAATGTAAATGACGTAAGCGAATATCCTACCACTTCGGAAGATGGCTTGGACGAAATGGATGTGGAGTTCAGAAGATCTGTGACAATGTAATAACATTGGAGGTCAGCAAGTGAGCGTTTCGAGAGCACGTTTGTGAACAACCCGTTCGGTCATAAATAAATGCGATGTGTGTGACAGACTATGGTTTCTGCGAGACCTGAAGCCAGTGAAGTCAAAACACATACTACTGCTCCATAACACGTTCCCGGGAAAATAAAATCTGTTGCACATTTCAAGTTGTGCAGTGCTTGCAGAAAATCACTGGACAGCAATAAGATTCCAGACTTGTCGCGATCGAATGGTTTCAAGTATCCACCAAAGCTCAACGGACTACCACCGTTGGATCCGATCAGTGCACGACTTATTTTACCACGTTTGCCATTCATGAAGCTCCACAGGCCTCGTTACGATGGCAACTACAGCATAGTGGGTCAAGTTATAAACGTGCCAGTCAACGTGAACACTAAGGTGCAGAAGTTTCCCAGGTGCTTAGACGACGATCACGCTTTCAACGTGAACCTAAAGAAGAAATTGATACAAAAATCTATATACTTGAGTGGTTTCGTAAATAAATATGTCTTAAGGGCTTGGTTTCGTTAATTGGTGGATCAACCACTGTACAAACATTACAACATTACAATTAACTGGGAATCCTTCAACGACAGTGAGGTGATGGAGGTGCCGGAGATGGAGGTTCTGCTTGTGAGACAGCACACTATGCTATGGAACGAAGATAAGTGTATGGACATTACACCACACCGATCAATATCATATGGCGTGTATGCGGAAGAGCTTTCGTTTCCCACGACATACTAAGGTGTGCATCGGCAGTTCAAGAAGCAGACAATATCACATGCAAGATGCTAGAAGACAGAACATTCCTCGAATAGTGATAAGAACCTTGCATTTCTGGAAACGATCCCTAACTCAGTGCAATACTGGATGGATCGTAAGAAGGATCTCTTCGCGATGAACACCATCGGTGTGTTGCAGTACATCAAGCGTATTTGTGAAGATGAACAATTTGAGAGGATGGAAAACGGATCTTTAACTTCCACGGCGATTTACAAACGTAACCTTCGTTTGTGGCTTGAATTCCCACAAGACTCTATGAGACAGAGGTGTTGAGTCAAGGCTAAGCCACACGTGATGTGCAAACGTGACGTGTTGAATTTTAAGTAGACTCTGATAACTACTCGTTCCCCAAACACTCCGCTAGGTGGCACGTTAAAGTGCAGGCGAGTTCAATTCCCGCTAGTGCCCGCTCGTGCGGTAACAATTCACAAATTGCAAGGAGACACTTTCTGTCAAATCATCTTTCAGCAAGACAAGTCTCAACATAATCAACGGGTGTACGTTGCATTGAGCACAGTCACTTCTACCAATGGGCTGTATTTGATTAACGAGAGAGACGATTATAAATTATATCATGGTTACGTAAATTCAGCACCCACTGTCAGGGAGACGCGATAAATATGAGATAGTGAAGAAACACCCCTTGCCAACGTTGGTTGAGTGAGTTGACGGTTCCTGAGGTCAACAATCTTCTTCTGCTACCCTCACAGTGGAGGTCCATAGATTAAATGTAGATGATCATGACAATGGTGAAAGATCACGGCGGGCAATCTTACTTGTTTCGGGGATTAACGCACAGTTTGGTGACGCACGCTGAAGATATCAAAACTGATTCCATTATGAACAGATCCGACTAATTGGCCATCAGTGAAACCTGGATAAATGATGACACATCTGTAAATGTATCTGGTTTCAAACTTAAAGCATGTAGGAATACAACCATATAAAGGCAATTTAATCAACCATCAACTTCGTTGACATCGTCCAAACGCACCGCCGGTGGAGTCGTCATGTACAGCAACCTCAACAGCTTCACTGATATTCAACATATCCTTACCATTTATGTCAGTCGTAATCTTAGAGTCAAAGAACCATCATTGGGAGATATAAGCCAGGTCGACGTAACAATCGATAGCGTATCTAAATTATCTTCTCGGAGATGTGTACATTCATCCGAACGCTTCATCGTCAGTGATAGAATGTTGTATCTATCGATCCCTGTTGCAATACTTTTAAAGAATACAGAAAATAATCCTCAGTATCAAGCCAGACCTGCATACGCCGATCATCACCGGTGACTTCAATGTCGATGTGTCACAAAACCCCTCACTGCATGGCTTTATGCTACGCAAGTTTAATCTCAAGTTCAGACCCCGGCGATCACGCTCGGTAATACTTGTATTGATTTGATTTTCACCAGAAACTTGAATGTATCTTTCCTACCGTTTGTATCTTACTTCTCTTACCATAGACCTTTGATAAATAAAATTGTAGTTGATTATTAAACTTGTTTTCATTTATTTATACCTCCTAACACATATATGATCCGCTGGCGTAACATAGCCACATAAAACCCCTACGGCCATGCACCGACACAGCCACACACGATTTTTGTTCGTGTTTTGAATTATATGCCGGTAATATAAATAAAAAAATTTCATTTATTTAGTGTTTGTAACTTTTTTATTTTATAATAATATTCAAACCAAATTTTCAATTTTTATATAAAATTTTATTTATTACATCTATTCTGATACCATACTCTAAAATAAAGCAGTTCTGAGATCTAACACTTTAGCATACAACTTAATAATTGCAAAAACATCCTAGTGTTGAAATATTTATCAAAAGGTATTAATTGATTTTCCCAACAATTTCCATGTACTAAAATCAATAAACTAACTTTTTATTACAATATAAAATGCCTTCCTTCTATCCCTAAAACTACCTTTTATAATATATTATATTTTACATAGTTTTCTCGATGATTAGATTTGGGTTCCAATAATCTACATACCTACCTTGAAAACCAGTTCCTGCAAGTGGAAGTAAAAAGGCTTATTTTAAATGCTCTTCCTCATAATTACTGTATATAATTATTAGGAATCCAAATATCGGGGTCGTTAGTATTCACAACTGTTAGCACAATCAACCTTTTTTTTTACCCTAAAATAAGTTTAGACCCACAAATAACCGTTTGTATTATCATTATTAGTATAGAACCATATTAATAAAACTTCAATTTATAAATAACACTCTAGGATATTTTCTTATCCTTCCATAAACGATTCAAAATATGGGCTAACACTAATAAATAGCTATATTTTCTTTATTGCTATATCAATAATTCCCCTGATATATCGTCGAGTTTGTCTTTGTATATTTGTGAAACATCTCGTCACTAACATAAAATATGCTGAATGTTAGTTGATCTATTTTCACATATGTTCACTATTGTAGATTTTTAATTTTGAAATAATTGTCTTATAAATGAATATGCATACAATTTTTTTTTTCAAATAATTTATTTCAATGAAAATTTTTTTTTAATTGAACCATACCTACTCTACATTATTGTGGTTAATATATTATATAATATATACTATTATTTTTGTTTGTGTTAAGATGGTATGGATAACAACCTTTACAAGCCTATTATGATCTATTAAGTCAAATAAAAATACATCCCAAATAGATCACTATAATTAATCTTTCTTTATTTAACATATGGGATAAAATGTAATTTTAATTTGTGCGTCATTCACTATTTTCTGACTCGTATATTGGTGGTATTTTGTATTAGATTGTTCTATCCATTGTTAGTTTTCATCTAGAAGTGCCTATAATAACATTTGCTGGTTTACATCTAGAATTTTTTTATTGTTGGATATTATACTAACATTTGCTGGTCCACATCTAGAAGTCCTTTATTGTTGGACATTATATTAACATTTGCTAGTTCACATCTAGAAGTCTTTTATTGTTGGACATTATACTAACATTTGCTGGTTCACATCTAGAAGTTTTTTATTGTTGGATATTATACTAACATTTGCTGGTCCACATCTAGAAGTCCTTTATTGTTGGACATTATATTAACATTTGTTCACATCTAGAAGTCCTTTATTGTTGGACATTATACTAACATTTGCTGGTTCACATCTAGAAGTCCTTTATAGTTGGACATTATACTAACATTCGCTGGTCCACTTCTATAAGTTTTTTATTGTTGGAGATTATACTAACATTTGCTAGTTCACATCTAGAAGTCCTTTATTGTTGGACATTATACTAACATTTGCTGGTCCACATCTAGAAGTCCTTTATTGTTGGACATTATATTAACATTTGTTAGTTCACATCTAGAAGTCCTTTATTGTTGGACATTATACTAACATTTGCTGGTTCACATCTAGAAGTCCTTTATAGTTGGATATTATACTAACATTTGTTAGTTCACATCTAGAAGTCCTTTATTGTTGGACATTATACTAACATTTGCTGGTTCACATCTAGAAGTCCTTTATTGTTGGACTTTATACTAACATTTGCTGGTTTACATTTAGAAATGCTATTGTTTCAAAAATGTCAAAGCCATACTGGCTAATACATACCAGTGCTCTAAATTTGGAAACTGTCCGAGTGTTTCTAAATTATGCTCAATTATTTAAGAAGCAACTGCCCTGGGCCTGGATTCACTAAAGGGTGCAAATAGATGTGCTGGTAAAACTTTGAAACCTTTAAACCATGTTATGTCGATAAATTAAAATGGCATTTTTTATCGTAGTGTCCCAGAACATTACGTTAACCATAATCCACTTATTGAAAATTGAATTAAAATAGCATATGTCCTCTAAGCATACAATTATTTGTTTCAACCTAAAGTGATCAAGAGTGGTAACAAAGCTAATAATAAGTCGATATTGTTGCATTTTAAATTTATGTAATTCCATGGCATTCCTTTCATTATAATAAAACAAGAACTGCAGATTTTTTCTCTAGATTCAAAGAGGTTTTGTGTTCCACCAAATTCAAATACGTTTTGTTACTAAATATTGTGAAAAAGCATCATTTTTAAACATGTTTTATAGTTTCTATAAACTTTTTTTAGTGAAATGAGAACTTTAAGCCAATAATATACTTATTTAATGTATTCTCCATTCACGGTAGGAATTACTCTCTGAAAGGTCTTTTTTCCTACCAATATCCTACTATATAATAGCTTTATGATAGGGAAAAAGGCCTTTTAGAAGTCAATTCCTACGGTGAACAGACTTTATTTTATAATTAATCATATAGATGTTTGAAAGCCCCCCGGAAATATTCAAACCCTGATTTAATTGCTAGCCCATAAGAAAAATGTCTATCCATATTGTCCATTCGTATTAGATAACTATATTAATAAAATGAAGAGTTTATCTGTCTGCCATGAGCACTGTGCGATATCACAGAGATCTGAAATCTTAAAATTAATTGCCAAGTGCACAGAAGTGTGCACCTCGAAGTATGAATTTTACAATTTTGACTTTTTTTTAACTAGTTAAAAACTAGGTCGGAAACAATAAAATGAAGAGGTCTATTTTCTGAATAACCCCGCGATAAGATGCACGGTTACCCCAAGCAAGCCATGTAACTCTGCTAGTTTTAAATGAAGTAACATTATCTTCATAAGTATATTCTTCACATAGATTAGTAAAAAAAAAGTCGCAAATGATGGTGTTAGGTGGCGCCATCGTACTGAAGCTCATGTCACCATGTTGCTTCTTACATAGATGAATGGAGCGCAAAAAAGGTGCATCTTGTGCGCAAAGTTGTATCATTTCTCTTGTTGAGCCGAGCATTTTTGCAAACATGAATCCAGGCCCTCATGTTTCTGTTGCTCAATGGAAGAAGATTGTTCCGAAATGGTGTAGGGACTAAATTAATTACCTGATGGGAGATAAACTGTCCTGTTCCCAAGCTTAGCCTAACTTTGCTAAATAATCCGGCATATTAGTGATCAGTTTTATCTTACAGAATTATTTATTAATCTTGTTCAGTTCTTAAACCCGTATCTTGGTTTCTAAACTACACTATAATAAACTAGTTTATAAATATTCTATTGTTATATTCTCATCTAGTTTATGAATGGCTCATTGTGCGATTGTCTTCTAAATCGTGTATTTATCTGGATTCATATGATTTATAAATCGTGCATTATTCCATATCTCGCGTTTTTCTAAATCATGAGGTGATATGAATTCAATTGTCCTCTAAATCGTTTACTGTTCTATATTAATTTAGATTATAATTTATGTGTTGCTGTTTTGTGTGACCATTTGGGCTCACCAAATAGTTAACTGATGGAGTAGGGACTATGTGGGAAACGTGAAAATGCACCAACATTTGCATGAAAAAGGAGTGAGAAACTACTTTTTTTAAAGCATCCTCAGTATACCTGATTGAGGTTCAAAGTTTGACTCCTCCATCCCTGTCAGTCTAGTTTATTATAAAAATGATGCCTTATAACATTCAACCACAGATAAGAGTTGTGTAAGTTAATCAATTAACCATGTGCTTGTATCAAATTATTTTCAAAGACCCGTTAAAAGGTTAAATCAATGCATAGTATTAAGTTATTTTCAAAGACCCGTTAAAAGGTTAAATCAATGCATAGTATTAAGTTATTTCCAAAGACCCATTAAAAGGTCAAATACGGTGAATAGTTGAAAAAATTAAGACTTATCTAAAATAGTAAGATTAGTGTCAAGTAATCATGAGTTTGATACTTAGGTAAAGCTCGATATATATTTAAGTGGGAGAAAGAAGTTTGTATGTATTTCAAACTTATCCTCAAATTGACCTGACCATGTACAGTCAATAGAATATCTAAGATATGCGTGCTTTTTTAACTATGAAAAATAATTGATATAATTATTTTGGCTTCAATTAATTGGCTGCTTAATTCTTGCTTCGGTGCTATAACTGTGAGTGTAGTTTAGAAACAGCTTTTACGTCAGACTGTTCTGTTGGAATTATTTCAAACATTATGTATTTTATCAAATACATGAAAAACGTATGCATTTGTAAAATACATGCTGTATAGCAATAATTATACTTGCTTGCATACAAAAAATATTGATCAAGAAATATTATTTTCAACAAAAAACCTTTGATTTTAATGTTTACAAATATTAGTCCTGAGTTGATAAAGTTATACTCATATTTCAAATGAAGTTGTATGAATTGTATAGATTTGAATATGCCATTTATTCACAGAAATATTTTTGGTAAATAGTTTTATATGAAATTGATGAATTAATTGGTAAATATTGTAGTAAATTGAAACTAATCCTATTTGCAGAGCATAATACATACAGTAATAGTTTATACGTGATATTGTAATGCAAAAAGATTTCAATAAATTTTACTACATTATGACAATAAACTATAAGTATATGAATAATTTAATGAATATAAATATAAACTATGTGTGGTTAGATATTTATTTAAAGTGTGTCTGAAAAACATTATCTTAAACAATCATGACTATTATAATGAAGCTTAAATAACAAATACAAAATACACTAGTTGACAAAATATTTAATAATAAAACAAACAAGTCGAGGTTTAAATTTAAAATGTCCCTTTAAAGAGATTGATCTAACACGTAAATATCATACATACCTTCAATCCAATGCCTTTTTATTTAATCACTGTAAGTAATACAAATCTATTTGCAAATGCATATCTATTAAATACAAATAAATTTTAAAAATGTACTAATTTATATTATAGTTGGAGTAATAATGTTGCTAAACAAATCAGTTAATTATATTTAAATTTGAAAAGAAACAAAGTATGTCTAGCCTTGCCTGGAAGTTCCAAGTTGTGAATCCAAACATCAAGTCATTTGAACACCTAAAGCTGTTATTTGTGTGATTGTTAATAATGTCCCATATCTCCTTCTGTTTACAAATATAAGCTACGGGGAAGGTCAAGACGATGTTCACCAACGATCAAGCTGGAGTGATATTAGAGTTGAACTTTGTTGAACAGTTGGAAGTTGTCATTGTGTGCCTTGTAAGTGGTTCGCCCCACCCTCTGTTCCAGGCGGTGCGGTTCAAAGTGCACGACGCCAAAGCTCACTCCAAGGGAGGGACTCTGGAGAACACGGTGAACGGCCGCGGGGATGAAGAGGTGGGGGGTCCTCCCCCCAAACATCTGATGCACCCGGCCAAGGACTACAACAGATTGTTCGGCATTAGTTCGAGTGATATTGACAAATACTCGCGCATTGTTTTCCCCGTGTGCTTTCATTTGTTTCAACCTCATGTATTGGATCATCTACCTCCACATCAGTGACGTGGTGGCCGACGATCTGGTGCTGCTCAACGAAGAGAAGTAGACACTCTTCGGAACCACTTCTAACCACCAAAACGCGTACATATTTTATGGACCACACTTTTTCGTTCTTTTTAATTATAATACATCAAACAAACTATAGTGATTAATGTCTAAGAATAGATGAACAGAAAAGAAAAAGAATACATTTAGGAAGAGCAGATTTTATGACAAGTTTATGTTCAAGTGTATTTAGGATATAAAGAAGAATTAATTTACACGTCATCAGCAATAGTACTGTCAATTTAGAATCGATTATCACAACTATGGATTGATCAACTGTGTCATAACTATTATAGCACTACCTCCGAACCAAAACTATTGACATTGATTTGAACAGTGCATAATAATAAATCGTTGGTCAAACATAATTGAAGATATGAAGAAAATATTCTTGCATTCCATTCATGTGTCTCTTTAAAATTCTTCTAAAGATGAGGATGAGGTTGATATGAAGAGCATATTCCAGATGTAACTGAACATTGAGTGTGAGTAGAGCAACCACTAAAATGATAATTTCAAAGTATTTGCTACTAGTATTGAAATACAAATCCATTTAAAAGCAAATAAGAAACCTGTCATGGATTCAAAAATTGGTTTGCGGAGAAAAAATCAATAGGATGTTTTTTCAAACCAAAGCACAGACATGTTAAAAGATTAAATAATTTAAATACTAGCATCTTGTGTAATATGTTAAAATTACAAACCTACGGTATAGCAAACTGAAAAAAAAAAAAAAGACGGGGGCTATTTACAAAATAAATAAATGATGCTGCCGGGATGAAGTTTAAAATACTTGTTTTAATGAACCACATATTGAAGGGTTGTTATTTCATGTGAAAAGTTGAATCTGAGAGCAGGTTCATCAGTCTATATTTCACAGCAGATATGGTAGATAAACTGTCTCAACTCTAATTTATTAAGACCTAGAGCCGCATAAAAAAATCATTACAGTGAAACCTGGCACCCTTTTTATTTAGGTGTTGTTCAAAATTAGCCTTGATTTTATGGAGTCAAGAAAGTGGATTGATCTATTTATGGTGAGTGAAATTGTTGACATGTTAAACTTTAATCAGGATGATATAGTTCCTGAGAATTATGGTGAATCGGAAATCACTGACAAACTGCCGGTGTAGTCACTCGGCGTTTCCTTCTGAGGACTTTAAGTATAAACATGTACAATTTAAATACAGTTTTTCGGTTTTCCTTTATTTAGTTTCCGCAACTCTATAACTAATCGATTTGTATACTTTTAACTATAGCCATGATTGACTTACATAAATAGGTTTCACTGCTAAAACAAATAAAATATTATCTTCACACAAATAAATTAAATGTTGTTGGAACAGATTTTTTTTATTTAAACTTAATTTTGCTAATAAATGATAAGATATAAATATATATTTTAAAAAATATAAAAGAAAACAAATGCTTTCATTTTGAATTAATACATATAAAAATAGTACTAGTATCTAAAATATTCAACAGTTAAAATTAAATTAAACATTGCATAAATTTAAAATATAATTGACAAAATTCATAAAATTAACCTTACTTTAATTTGCCATATAAGTTTAAATGGTAGTCTATGTACATTTTCATTAAACCATATATAATATCCTATTAATTAATGTATTAAAATTATCATATATGGACAGTTCAAATCATCCAGATAAATTAAACATATTTATAAGCTCTTAATATTTGGAACTATATTGATTAGTAATTTAAAGAAATTGTACTAAACAAAGCCTAAAATCTTTAAAATTTTAGTATGGATTTTTTTTAATATCAGATTTTTTTTATGTTTTGGTTTTAACATACAAAATATCAGCATTATTCTATAATCAAAATACAGCCTTATATCTAAATGAAGCCATACAAAATTAAATATAGGGATATTATTTTGTGAAAGGAGGACTTCCTAGGTAGAAAATAAAAGGATTCAATTAAGAAATCTTTTACTTAAACGTCAAAATGATTATGTTTTAAAATGCAGGTATTATTTTCTCTAAGCAAACAATACACTTTTAGTAGAATTCAAATTTTAAATGATTTATTGAACTACCGTATAGTTCAAAAGAGTTGTATAATTTACTATATTTTTGAATGCCACCTTAATTGAGAAGTGCTATTTAAAATATAATAATTTAGGTTCTTAATAATTTAACTGTACTAAACATAAATTTTAGGAAATATATTTTCTTAATGTGTAAGTTTTGATTTTAGTTGTTAATTTATAATGGTTATTAGTATTAAAAGATTGTATGATTTATTTAACATTAACCATAGAACTATGGCATCAAACATCATTGATGTAAGTATTTGCCATTCATTTAATACTTTGTAAAAGTTTGTAAACAACTTTGAACTAAACAAATAATTAAAAAGTAAAACATAGGAAGTTAAAATATCTTGTTTTTCAATTAAAATATAGCTTAACATAGAGTGCACAATTTCTTCAATACTTTATAGGTTGAATAATAGAATTAATTTAAGAAATTAAAACCATTTAAAATATTTTATCACTAAATATATTTTAAAACTACAAACAAACCAAAAATCACAAATGGCCACATCATTTTAAAGTTTAAAATATCTAATAAGTGTTATATAAACTGTTAAAAGAGCAGCCTTTATGACTATGACTAACAATAAGTTATAACAATGATAGGAATAGAAAACATGACAATACCAGAGATACACTTAATTCACAGGAGTGGATATTCCTCATTTGTCACTGTTGTTTAAAACTTATTACTGTGGGCATTTTTAATTTATTTAGTTCTTGGAGTATTCCATTTATAAGTTCAAACATTGGACACTGCAGCATTTTCAACAGTTAGAAACACAATATTAAATGTTAATTCAAACAAAGTCAATGGTTATATCTATGAAAGTACCAAGGTCAGAAATTGATCGAAATAAGACTGAGATTATCTGTGTTGAGTTTCAGTGGGACAACCATTTTATTTAAGCGCATTTGAGTTTTATATAAATTGGGTCAAATATATAAAGACTGACTATTATTTAAATTTAAATTGGTTAAATTTACACTCTAACTATTATTTCCTCATTATAAACATCAACAATAAGTGTACACAAGCTTTTGGGGCTTTTGAACATTAAATAATATAGTTTAGTAACCTTAGCTCTAAAATTATATACAATCCAACAAATAAGTATTAGAAAATAAGAAAATCCATACTTTAAAAACACAATATAAAATTACGTTTCACTCTTATTTTCAGAGAGTTATGTGCCGATATGTAACTTTTATTCCCCGATTATTTCGAAAAGCAAACTATAGAAAATAAGATTCCAGTAATATTTGTACGTGACATATCAGTAGTCTATTAAAGCTAGATTATTTTATTATATCCAACAAATACGTATATATTTAGTTTAATAATTCAATATACAACTTTTTAAGCCTATTGTATTTTTATTTAAAATGGAGGAATGATAATAAAATATGACATGTTAGTGTATGATTAGTTGTGTATGCTTGTATAGCATTTAGAATAAAATTAATGAATTTTTATCACAACTTATCACACACATAAACTCCTACGACAAAACCTGTGTTCTTTAATTCTTATTTGTATGGGTTTTTCTTTTTACTAATCACAGTAAGTTCAAATATGTTATTTTTAATATTACCTCTTACATTTAATAAAGTTCAGGGTATTTATTGACAGGTATACCAAATGGGAAGATACGAGGATGGGAGGATAACATTAGATTGGGCCTGAAAGAGATAAGGTGGACTGGATAAAATGGGCTCACTATAAGGATAGGGTGTAATGGAGGTGACTGTATATAACTAGTTCGAGAGGGTGTAATGAGGTGGACTGGATAGAACGAGCTAATGATAGAGATAGGGTGTAATGAGGTGGACTGTATAGAACTAGCTCAAGATAGGAATAGGGTGTAATGAGGTGGAGAACTAGAAGATAGAGATAGGGTGTAATGAGGTGGAATGGATAGAACTAGCTCAATATAAAGATAGGCTGTAATGGAGGTGACTGTATAGATATAGCTTAAGATAGGGATAGGGTGTAGTGAGGTGAAATGTATATAGCTAGCTCAATATAAGGATAGAGTGTAATTGAGGTGACTGTATAGAACTAACTCAAGATAGGAATAAGTAGCATACTTTTGTAAGTGGAGCAAGAAGCTTTTGAGCTGCTAATGTCATGGAGTAAGTTAGTAAACTTAACAAAAATATTAGGAGTGCATAAGAATCCTATCCAAAATATTTCAACTTTTAAATAACAAATCCTCTTCTAACAACCTTTATAGACATACAATCATCAATTAGAATCCTCCTATGTATATGCTTATTTCCTTTCTGTGCTTAAAATATCCACTCCCAGGGGTGTGTAGATTTTAAAACCATTGATTGGGAGACTACACGCCATGTATTTACTCTCGTCAACATTGGTATACTTTTACTCACAGTGGCATACTTTAAAATATTAGTTTAAAATAGAACAACACAAATTTATACATGTGTAAGACTTGTCAATTCATATTGAACTTCAACAATAAATGTTTGATAGAAATGCTTTGTTCAGATGTCACATGTATATGTTAGGGCATCCAAACATTTTTTCCAAAATAATATTTTAAATCGTTACTTATAGGATAGCTTTTTTTTTTATTACATATACTGATTTAAGAGATTCTACCAAATGAATTACATATTCTTTTGTAGCTTTAATCCCATTAGTTGAAATCAATGAATTGTGCTATATAGCCAACAGAAACTTATAAATTAGGTTTTAAAACAACCAATTTGGTGTTATCTCTAGGGGCCATGTTTGTTATTTCCTCAGGGTGGCCAGCAATATTAGTGTCACACTTTTTATTTTATCTAGAAACAAACATTAAAATAAGTAAAAATAATGTTTAAAATATAAATATATTTTTATTCGTTGTAATAATAAGATTAGTAATAATTATATTATGTAAGGCATAGAATAAGCTGTAAAAAGTCTTAAAAATTAGAAAAACAAATTTTAATTATAATACAATTCCAAATAAACTAAAATTCTAGTTGTTTATGATTGAAACGTTGGACAATATGTTTTGAATTTCATAAATTAGTTTATAAAAAGCAAACAAGATTTTAAAATTACTGAAAGAAATCTAATTTCCACCCTCGTTCCAATTTCTATTTGATCATTTTTCCTATAGTGTATTATGATAGAAACAATTGTTCATATCTTGAAATGTTCCATAACAATTTTTCCGACAGAGGTGAACTTAAAAAAGTTTTACTTTCACTCATACCATTTAAATATAAAATTTAAAAAAACTAAAAGAATCATAAATACGAAAAACAAACCTTAATTAATGTGTGTGTATTGTATGCAGGATGTCTACCATACGGGAAAATCATGGAAAACGGGAATTAGTCGAGAATTTGAAGTTATCGGGGGAAAACCGGTAATAAGTTGGGAATTTGATAAATTACCATAAAAATCCGGGAAAATGTTGTTTTACTCAAAATATGAAATATAATAGCCTAATCATTAAATCAGTAAATTATAATGTGATTCAAACAGTCATTTTTTTTGTTTGTAGCTGTGTAATATATTTTTAATTACTAATAAACAATGTTAATACAAATTTTTAAAAACATGTTTATTCAAATTTTAAAACTTATTAATATTCATAAAAAAAAGTTTAATAGAAAAACGAGGGGGATGGGGGGGAGCGAGTTAGAAGGATGTAACATACTTTTCAGTCGGGAAGTTTAGAAAATGATCAGGGGAAATCAGGGAAAAGGTCAGGGATTTCATTGGTCAAGTTGAGTAGACACCATGTGTATGATAAACTATAACTATTCAAGGTGCATGCATAATGTCAAGTATTGTAGATATTGTAGATTCTGAAAGGATATGTTGATGTTACTGTTATTTCTTGTTTATCCATTCTTTTTGCCATAAAGCCTGCTTAGTTATAACAACAAACAACAGATGTTCAAGTTAAGATCCAGTACATTACTTAGTTTCTAAAATAATGTATTGTTTGGAATATAATTGAATTATTCAACCTTTTTATTTTCACACAAACATACTTGAGCTTTGATATTTAGTGCATAGATATGTATTAAATGTTTAACCATATTAGCTTTCTTTGCATCACTTTAGCAGTAAACCCGCTTCAGTGGTCGCATGGTCTAAGGCGCTACTCTCGCATTAGACTAGACTACCGATGACAGGAGATAGAGGTTTGAATCTCGGTCGAGTATACTGAGGGTGTTTATCCAAAATGATTTTACACTCTCTCTCTATGAATATTAGGGTACACTTCCTCTAAATTTAACCTTCCTAATCCCTAAGACCATTAGCGTGATTAGTATATTACTGTACAACCCTAACAAGTAGTAAGAAAAGAAAAAATTATTAGCCAGTTTAATTAACATTTTTAAATAAATAAATGGATTCTCAAAAGTTACTCAACACAAGGAAAATTATGTTTTCTTGCTAGTACAATTTAAATCGAATATTAAAATAGATCTGGGTCATATCAAAATAAATTATTCCATTCTTAAATTAAAATACTCCCTATTCTAAAAAACACCACACTTTTTCCAGGTAAAAACTATCATTTATTTGAAGAATTTCAATAAATTTTAAATAATACTCAAATCCAACTTAATTTTTTAAACAAATATTACTAGAAGGAAAATATAATTTTGCCTAGTTAATAGTCTTCTCTACCACTGTATTATAACAACATGCGCACTCCATAAACAGTCTGATGAAATTTCACACTGTTATTACTTGAAATAATCAAATATGAAATAAAGGTTGGTCACAAAACATTAATAACATTAGGGTATGTATCTTCTTGAAATAATTTCATCAAATATCTCTAAATGAAACATTAAAATTGAGGTCCTCACCTTGTACATGACAAAGATTGACTATCTAAGTAAGTGTTAATTCATTTTCAAATAGTTTTGTTTTGTTTTTTTATGTAGAAAAAAATATGTTTATTTGCATGGCCTGAAATAATTTACTTCAATTTTTGTTCGAGCAAAATATTTAATGTGTCAAGTATTTTCTCTTCTCTAATGGTAAGTTTAAAATTATAATAGTTGATAAGATGAGTAGGTTTTAGCGGTAAATGCTGTGGAGGTTGACATGTTATAGCTCTGTTTATTTTATATGGATTCTACACACAAAAAAACTGTTTTTGAAATTAACATCAACTTTTAATTTGTAAAATCAGTGGAATCCTTCAAAAAAATTATAATGTTTTAAAAATAGTGTCTTTAGGTTATATAAGACAAAACATTTATAGGTTTTTTGACAAATAATTTTTTTGTGACAAGTCAACACCACTCAAGATGACATAACTATTGTATAATGTATTGTTATAACGAGTAGGAATCACTTTTCACGGTGATTCTTACATTATCTCGATGTTTTCCAGTAGACTGGACTGTCGGTGATGTGGAGCTCAATGCTAGAATATTTCTTGGAAGTTGTTTACCCATCCTCTATCCAATCTAATGCAGGAGAACTTCATCTAAATCTACACTTCATATTCATAAGATTCAGCCACTAATATCTTCATTGTTAACAGCACTAATAAGGAACAAATGGTTTATGTAAGACAAGTTCAATGCAACACTCAAATGTGGTTTGTTTACATCATTGTTTAAATAAGTCGAGTTTGAAGGTCAGAGAGTTTTGTGTCCCTTGTAAGTGGTTTGGCCCGCCCTTTGTTCCAGGAGGTGCGGTTCAAAGTGCACGACGCCAAAGCTCACTCCAAGGGCGGGACTTTGGAGAACACGGTGAACGGCCGCGCGGACGAGGAGGTGGGGGGTCCTGCTCCCCCTCCCAAACACATTATCAACCCCGCCAAAGACTATAACAAGCTGTACGGTATCACCCCCAGTGACATCGACAAATACTCACGCATCATGTTCCCCGTGTGTTTCATTTGTTTCAACCTCATGTATTGGATCATCTACCTCCACATCAGTGACGTGGTGGCCGACGATCTGGTGCTGCTCAATGAAGACAAGTAGGAGCTTTGCACGCTCCTCCACATCTCCCACCATATAGCTAGATACAGAACACACACCGTTCATCTGTGGAGACACCATTTCATCTTCTGAAAACATAAATATATGTGAGGTTTCTTCCAGTAATTAGCTCCACACTTAAACGAGTCTAGTTTGAAGGAAATTATAACAAATAACTAACACATTCACTACAGCTCATCTCTGTTTGCACTGCAGACCTTTTATTTTCACTTTGCACTTAAGTGTAAGAAAACACAAATCACAAATGTGGGTAAGATTATCTTTCCTCTTATTCTAAACGCTCTCCTTTACTGAGTCAACCAAAATAATCAATTTCAATTAGTTTATTCGTTTATTTGTGTATAAAGTACTATTTACAAGAACAAATTCTGGTTGTGATGATGGTGATGATGAGGATGAGGATTATCGAAGTGCAATGGTTGCAAAAATATATTCTTGAACTATTAACTATCGTATGTAGTTAAAGAATTTGTTCAAAAAATCATTACTATACATACATGAGAAATAAAATTGTATTATTTTATTACAAATGCGAATGGAAGAACTAACAATTATTAATAAGAACTGAATGAATGTGAACATTATAATAATGTTTATAAGTTTCAAAGTATATATTACAACGTTTATTGCAATTGAAATTTTAAAATAATATCCACATGGATATTTAAAGAAAAACTGAAACAAACGGTTTCATGACACTTAGTTATTCTGTGGCTCAAATTTGTTTCATAATCCGTCTAGTAATTAAAATTGTGCACAAATATCTTAACTATAGTAAAGCAGAGTATCCTCAAAATATTTTTTTTTGGCAATAGGTTTCACTACCTCTTTATTGTATATTTTGCAGCAATTGGTGTAGTCATTTGAAAATCTTTTGGGCTAAATCATTAGATGTATTGATTATATAAATATGTTGTGTTAGTATGATTCAAACAATTTTACTGATTTCATGTGTAACCTAAAGTATTATAAACATATATGAAACAAATTCAATTAAAATTAAAAACTAAATTAAATAAATAAATAATTAAGGAAGTATAATCTAAAATACTTATTTTGAACTATCATGCACCATATAACTTACCTAATGGGTTGAATTATAATGTTTTAAATAAACACATACACAATAATGGCATAATATACATTTGTGAGTGATAAATTTACTATTTCACTATAATATATAGATTCAGTATGTGTGACAATTGTGTATGAAATTTAGAAATAAACCAATGAGATGTATGACACAAATTAATTTATTCTATTTTGATTCACGATTGCATAGAGAGGCGATAATTATGGTGTTCAGGTTATACATTGGAGTCATAATCAAATTACAATTGATTAAAAAAGTTTTTAAGACAGTGTCCAAATATTATCACTGTAGCCTTTAATAAATATATTATTATGTTAATAATATATTAATATTTACATATTTATTTACAATTTATAATATATGTATATTTTACATTATGTACGGTATATTAAAAGCTGTAATTAAAGAAATAATGAAAATAGGTTGGATAAATCTCCAAGAACTACTATAGATATTATATATATGTTTTAATTTACTATATATGTATGCATATACATACACTATATAAATACACTATGCATAGTATATTATATATATACTACAATTATAATATTTATTACATATAATATATATTATTTAGTAGTATATATAATATATACAATATATAGTATATAAAACATATATTATCTATAGTAGTTATTGGAGTTCTATCCAACTTATTTTAATTGTATGATGAAAGTTTACAACCTTAGAATGTGCCCAAAATTTAGGATTTTAAAAATACTTAAAGGCTAAGCCGTAATTTCACTAAAACAAAATTTCTTTCAACAGAAATGTTTTGAGCTATACAAAATCTTTTTTTAAATAAAATATCACTAGTGGATCCTTAAAATACTTATGTATAAAAATATATAACTTAGTGGGTAGTATAGACGCTATTAAAACAGTTACGAAGAAGTGTTTGAGGTATCTGTAAATATTTAAAAAAATCTAGTTGTAGATTTCCACAAAAATCACAAAATGTCTGAAGTTACGCTGAGCTAAAATCCTGTGACTTGTACACGCAAGAAAGTTTATTTTTCAGCTGTATATGACTCATTTTAGTTTTGAAAATACACTTTTTTAGCTTCATAGTCTCATTTGATTCTTATAAATTTTGGTTATTTATTACCAACGTTATATTCAGATTTATTTTACTTATTGGTCATATATTTTAAAATTAAGCATCTTACTTTTGAATATACATTAAATAAAATTAATGTATCTGGGTTTAAGACAGGATCATATTTATTAATATTAGACTACATTTTTAACAATAGCCAATATTTCAATAAAATATATGTTTTTGATTTGAATAAGTGTACATTATTAAAAAGTAAATCAAGACTACTTAATTAATAATTTATCAAATTCAATTTGAGAAATATATTTGTAAACTAAAGTTCCCTGTTAATATCTTATGAGTTATCGCAATCAGAGTACCTGTGATTAGTCACACTTCTAGCACATCCAGGTTGTTAATTTTTGGGACTTTCTGATTGTATTGTACTTCAAAATCCTTAGATCCCGAAACATTTACAAACCCTTAGCATCAGGTCTAAAATCAGGACTTTTTAAAGGAAGGAGCTATGATATTTATAAATTTATGCATAAAACATAATACAAAATACAAGTAGAATGTTAGGAAAAATAGTATATTGTATTTATTTCAATAAAATATGTTAATGTATGAATAAAAAATAAAGAATCAGCAACATAAGTGAAAAGACTAGGAAGGTGTTAAAAAAAATTATGGTGTAACATTTCTACATTAATGTATATCACATTAAATAATATCATACTTTAAATTAATGTTTAAAAAAACAAATTTAAATGTAATAATTACATAATTATTTTTAATTAATTATTACAACCAGAGTGAAAAACTTTCTTTAGGGCGTTATTATAACTACACTAAAGTGAAATGATATACATTTGTATGCTAGCCACATCTATGGACATGTGGACTAAATTCCAAGCCTGTCTAGTCTGGTTCGCTGGTGATAAGGAGTCTAGGGCTTGAATCCTAGTGAGGTGAACTTAGAATTATTACCTAGATAACTTCTGACTCTCCCACTAGACAAATGTGGGTGTATTTACTCTAAATTCCACCATTGGTGTAATTAAAGTGGGCAGGTAGTAGGACACGTTATAGACTACATGGGCCATCCCACCAAGTGAAAACTCTTTAGGGACGACCTGTGACCGAGGACAAGTCGTCAAGTCGTTATTCTATATAACCACTGAGCATGATGCGTCGTAGCACCAACTCTTTACATTACCTACTAGAGTACAGTCCTCTGCCTCTATTGAGTTCATAGTGCTTTATTAATAGACACTACAGTTAATATAAATATAGCATACATGGATATTTGTTGTTAATCTCTGTATTGTTCTTGTGCAAGATTATCTTATATTGGCTTGGTACATAAAGGGGAAAAGGGAGGAAGTATCACTACACATATTTTACAGGACCACAACTTTTATATCTCAAACACCATATAAATATGATAGAAACAGCTTTTAATCATAATCTAAAGTCCAATAGAAAGGTCTCATGATTGTCTAACAGATGGCAGCACTAATTAAATTTGAGTTAAAATTGGACTTTCCATCTTTTCCCTCCTGTTCATATGGTTTAAACCAGTAATTATTTTGTTCAGTTTTAATGCTTATATTATTTCACTATAAGAGCATAATCATTCACCGATATTTAAATACAAGTCTAAGATTGAATTAGATACTAATGGCTTTGGATAAATTTAATGTGACAATTTATGTTTCGGGAAGTGTTAAATGATCACATAATATTTGGAAAAAAATTGGTATAATGACTATAAATATTAACATGTGCGTGTATTTTGATAAATCTGGATGAATTGTGTTTCATTCGTGCGCAAAACTTGGCTGTTTTTATAGATGAGCACAATAAGTAATTGTCCACTTCAGCCAGATTTTCAGATGTGCAAGCTTTAACCTCTTAAACTACATCAATCAAATACCATATGTATATAGCCTACTTTTTTCAAATAAACATACATACAAATCTGTTTATATATGTTTAGAGAGAGGGGTGTAGAAGAAGGAGTAAAAGAAAGTAAAAAGTAAAATAAAGAATAGGAAATATAACAAAAATAATGTAATGGTGATAGCTTTTTAGTTTGGCTAGTCTTGTTTCTATCAAAAAAAAAAGGGAGACAGTCAAAAGAGAGTATAATATTCTCAGTTTAAGGTAATTTGTTTCAAACAATTTGCCTAATGACAAACTTCAACTAAATTAAGTGATTGTAAATACTACTAAGACTTAATTAAAATACATAAATCACTATTAAATTATAGAAAAAATGTTTTACACCTTTTTAACGAGAAGTAAGATATGGTCACAAATGAAACAACAAATTTATTTCTCAGTTTGAGTCTGAAGTCAAGTAGATACCAGAGAAGTGTATTGACTCAAATTATCTCAATGATAAAGTCTCCAGCTGTTAGTGGAATACCAGTTAAAGGCAACGACTGTAAAATAGATTTTTGTATAAGCTGCCTCGAGCTTTTAAGTGAATTCTATTCTTTTCTTCTAGCAAGTCACCATACCAAATTTGTAAACAAGAGGAGAAGACTATAAGATTCAAAGAGATTATGCAGTATTTTAAAGACCAAATCCTTTACAATTGCTGATTATACTCCTGATATTAATCACGCGCAAGAGTTGGCAAAGCTCTGCACATTTAATAAAAATAATGAATGTGGCAAAAGAGAGGGAAAAATGGATATGCTTAATTCCTTAGTAACTGATTTAGTATTTCAATGAAAATATGAGGACTTTTAACCAAAGGTTTGGGAATCGGTGGAAAGAAGTAAAATGCTAGATGATCAGTTAGAGAAGTCGCTATGAAAGCTTTAGTGATGTGTTGTAATGAAATTAAGCAAGTGCTGCAAATTTTGTCTCAGAGTTCTGCACAGACTCCAAAAGCTCCTCATAAAGACAGTTGTACTTGTTTGGAAACTGTAACTTTTGTAATGGGATGATTTATCATGGAGAGAGGATTAATGCAGTGAGGCATTATTAAAGGAATACAATGATTTGGCCACTGCAACAAAGAAGCTACAAACACTAGAAATTATTACTATCAGAGAGATGTTTTCCAACACTAAGTAAAAGGGTTACAAATGAGTTTAAATAAAGTCTTAAATTATAAAAGATGAGAAAATAGAACATCCATAGTGAATAAAGAAGAACTAGCAGTTATTTCATATAAAGATACTACACTCAGTTATCAGAAAATTGGGGAAAATTATGAATGTGTATGATCAGGGCTGGTCCTAGGCAATTTGGGGCCCCCTGCGAAAAGTATAATGTGGGCCCCTTAGATTTTTTTTCATAAAAGATTATAGCAGTCCAATCATATAACATATGAATCAAACCAAACAAAAAATAAATTGGGGTAGCTATGTCTTATATGATCTTGAAACTCAAAACGAACATGTGGGCTTGAACTAATTATATAAAAAGATACTATTGATCAAGATGTTATTTTGGGACTGAATAAATCATTCATAAACTATGCATTATGCATATATTATAGTTTTTATATCAAAGATAATATAGTTTTAACATTTGTATTACAATGTTATAAGAACTCATTAGATAAATTAGTAAATTAATTAATTAAAGGAGGAAGAAAAACTAACAAACACTAATCGAACAGCTGGTGCTGTAACTAATTTCATTTTACTGCTCTCATATGTTTTCTATCATTTTATTGATTTATTTAAACAATTAAAGAGACAGCTGTGGGTCCCCTAATCCTTGATGGTCCCCTCCATATGTATCGCCTGCATAGGCCAAGAACCGGCTCTGCGTATCATATATAACTAAACTACTTTAGAGTAGTTAGTGTTTTGAAGGCAGTGACAGAAGAAAGCATTAAGAATGGTTCAAGTCATCATACTCAAATTTATCAAAACAGCCTATAGGTAATAAGTATATACATTTCAAGCCATACATAAAGTTGAAAAATCGAGCTCATCACTTAATATGTGTGCATATAAAACCATTCACATAGCATATTTCCAAGTTTAGAAATTGCATTCAGAGTTTACCTGACACTACCAGTCACTTATTGTGTGGCTCAAAGGTCATTTTCTGGCCCATATGGAGTCAAGGGTGAAACCCAATCTAGTTTAAGAGAAGAACATTTGAGCTTTTTTATGCTTTGTTGCGAAAAGGACATAATCTTAAGCCTGGGCTACTCACTGATTGATACTTTAGTAGATGCTTAAGTCAGGAGATGGCCTTTAAATAATTTTTTCAGGTCACACATATTGTGTTTATATTTCTATTCTATATCAATGACACCTTTGAATACTTTTGTATTTGATATGCATTATTATTCAAACTGATAATATGAGTATTATAAAATCTAGGTCATAAAATGTTGTTTTTATAGATTTATATGTCCTTATAAACATTATAGATATTTTTTTGCCCCCTAGGCCCTGGGTTGAGTTTAAAACTACCTATTCTATTGCTTAAGGTCTTTGTAGCCTATCTCTAAAAACTAACCCTGGCACTGAACCATATAAAAAAGCCGATTAAAATAGCAGCCACTCATTAAATATTATTCAACACAGTTGGTTAAAATATAATATATATGTGTAGTTTGATGTTATTTTGAATTCATGTTTAATTGAGACTTGATACATGCTTTTTACTGAAGCCTTGTTTAACACTATAAGGTAGAATTTTTCATAAGAAATAAGTTTGTTAGCTCTTTGTCTCTTGGTTTATTCTTATCATTTAAACAGAATTGCTACTCATACTGCGCTCATGTTACTAAGCAACTCTTTGGGCTGTTAATGATTTCTCCTTGAGGTTTAGCCAACAGTATATTAATTACATATCTTATAATCCTATATCTGGCTTTAAAATTATGTTTTTTTTTTATATTTGTTGATGGTTATAATGTTTATTATCCATTTATTTTGTGAATATATTATATAAAATTAAATTTAAGGTTAATTTAAATAAAAACTAAATAAAATACTTCACATTTAAATAACAAACACACATAATGTTTTATTTACATTGAAGTAAGTAGTAAATTATGAAACTAATGACATTTTAATGATTTTGTTTCTAATTAAAAGTGACTGAAATAGTTATAGTGTGCCACGAGTACAAATTTCTGAGACAAGCAATTTCCCTACTCAAGAATAAACTGTTATACACGAAACTACATTATATAAACGGAAATGGTAATGTATGAGAAGACCCGCTGGAAGGATCATTCAGATATTTGTTAGACTATTTAAAAAATAATGTTGGATAAATTTATTAGCTACAGTAGAGTGGCTATTACATGTATGTTAAGTTGGTGAATATGGTTGGGTGAGTAAGAAAGTCTAGTCAAAAGTATTGTTCTAATATATATATATAACTTTAAAGATTATATAATTGTGTTACTTTAAGCTGATAAAAAGTATAAATTGATAAACTGTTAAGAAAGAGTACTATTGTGTAGGAATGTATTATATTATTTTAATATTATAATATTAAGTAATGGGATGAAACAATAGTCTTTCAAATCAAGTATATTCTTTTAGCATATTCTTTCTCTGACATTGTACAAATAGTTCTATACAAATAAAATAAATAATGGGTTTAAAAAAGTAGGCTTTCAGCTACTTATGTCAACATTTAGAGCCGCACAGCTGAACATATTAACTAAAATAATTATAAATAATGGGTTTTCTTTTCATCATTCTTCAAATTTAAATAATAATAAAACTAGAAGGCAACTTTAATATAATTGAATAGATTAAATTATTTTATTGAACAAAGCTCAGTAACACTATGTAGCAATACCTCAAAAACAAATATGTAAGAGTTGAAAGTGATTATGGAATTTCCTAACAAATTAATGTTGACCACACTTACAAAGAATTTTCTAAAGGTATGTCAGCTAGAAAACTATTATTTTATCGATTGTAAATATATTTATGATTTAAAAATCTATATAATAGATTGAATATGGACTTAACTTCCATATTAAAGACCAAAAGTATTATTCATTTGATTATATTAAACACATGTTCCACACAGTTGTAAATGACATACAATGGCATCAAATTCTCTGATTAGATTTTTTCAGTGATGCTTATCAACTAAACGTATCATTTTTTAAACACGTTTTTGTGTTTTAGTGCTTTTTACTCAAACATATTTTTAACTTTGAAATAAACAAATGTAATGTTTCACTAAAAAATATCCGGGGCACTTATTGACATGCTAAAAATACTAGAAAAGTAAGTTTAACGGAAATAAATTTCCCTTTCGAAATTGATTTTGAAACTATCTTAAGACTAATATAGAAATAAAACAACATACATTTGCAAACAATATTCATGTAAAATATAAACATTAAAAACATGTGGGAATAAATTTAAACTGTCGGCTTTGCAAGAAGTATTTTGATTGAGTCAACAAATAATATTCACAAAATTTTCTAAGAAAATAGATATAATATACATATATCTCTATAAGAAAAATCTATTTTCGGTTTATGATAATGTATGTCCAATGGCAGCAATGTAGAGTGTGAACTTTGTTCTTCTTTTCATTGTAAATGCCATATTTTGTTTGTTTCTTTTATGTGTTTCTTTCTATCCACTTTCTTGTAACTAAAAAAATTGTTATTCTTGCATGTAAATATCACATTGTGAAAATATAATAGGGATTGGTTAAAAGTAATGAGACCGTTGTTTGTAATCTTATTCTTTAATCATCTTTCAATTTCAATAGAAACAGTACTAAAAAACTTCTTGCCTTTAAAGTAAAAAAAATATATATCTGAGGGTATTATCACTAAGAACATGGAAACAAATTAGGCAATTAGTGACATTTCCCAAAATATGCTTTTGTTTATTATTTAATCTACTGAATAGAGTGGGTCAAAGAGTATACAACCAATTTTGGTTACTTGAATTTCAAGAGGGCTATTCCACAAAATGCATCAAATTATTTAAGTATTATAGGCACATATAGCATTGTATTGTGTCAGAAGATGATGATTAATAAGGTGTGAACATTAATTTCTTAGCTGGTACATTTATAGAGTTATTAATATCTTTTAAAAGTGGTAAAAATATTGAACATAATGCAAGAATAGTTAAAATTAACATTGAGATACTTTTGTTTAGTTTTATTTTAAATGAAAAGTAATACAATCTAGTCACCCTTTTACTAAAACTATTTTTTATTTATTATGTCTTAATAACTATGTCTATAGACTGTTTCAAATTCATTTAGTATGTATTTCATTGCCATTGTATTTCTTCGATATATTACTGATAACTAACCATACATACTGTACATATATAATTAATCATGCTGTTTTCTTACGGGGTAGGCAAGAAACTGTGCATATAGCTCAAAAAACAACTCCACACTTATCCATCCTCACTTACTACTCCATACACCCTTCGCTTCAACAACACCCATACACCAAGTCTTACATGCTCTTTCATTATTATAACTATTAATGTTTCTCTTTTTCACACATTCGTCTAAAACATTTAGTCACATCTTATATGGCCTACCCTTTCCTTTTGATCCACACACTCTACCTTCATATATTTGCTTCGTAGCTCAATCCACACTCGTCCTCTCAATATGCCCTAACTAACCTAAGACGCTTCTTTCACATTGACCTATTGGATTCCCTTTCAAACTACACTCCTTCAGCACCCATTCATTACTGAATCTGTCCATACGATAACTTAACTGTTGTGAATATTGAGAAATTACAAAATATTTTAGGTATATTAATAATAATTTGGTGTAAATTAAATTAACTCTTAGATAATTATATTGAGATTGTTTAATTCACTTATGTTTTAAAATAGTTGATACAGTGATGATTTGAAAAAAAAAATAATTGAAAAACTGGACTCACATAAAACACTATGATAAGAAATATGAATTTAGACCAAGAAAGGGCATGTAAAATAATAAATATACCAGGGATTAACTCAGAGAATTTAAATAAATTGCACATGTCAGTGTTTCCCAAAGTGTGGTCCACGGCGGCCTATAGAGTGGTCTGCAGGATCCCAGGAAGTTTAGTAATAATAATAATTAATTAAAGATTGTTGATCACATAAGACATCAACATTGAAATGCAAAATATTACATGCACTGGTCTATTTCTTTCCTCGGTAAAAACAAATCATATAAAAAAGGAATTCTGTATCAACCTTCAGTCATTAAATATGTAGAGCTATTTTTGAAAAATAATGAAGTTTGGAATGTTAACAATAATTTATAAAAACTATTACTTACTAATACAATCTAATTATATACTAGTTTTCAACATTTCATTTAATAGTTGTTTTTTCTATTTATAGTGACCAAATGTAAAGCATTTAGATAATGTTTTAATTGCATAATGTTCAAACAAGATCCCCTCCCCCCTTTATATAAAGGCCCCAGTGGCCCCCCAGTGTCATAACTTCCATTTGGTGGCCCCCTGTCACCAAAACTTTGATAAACACTGACCTAGATGGTGGACATAATAAAAGGTGGTGGCTATTACCATTTATTTTAATAATATTTTATAATATAGTCAGGCTGAAGCAAAAACACCGATATACCAGACACTATACACAGTTTAATTCATTATTGTTTACCTGTTTCATGATTGAATAAAAACGTGAAATTTAATAGTAGATAGAACAATTCCATTAATTTTATTTTAATCAAATGTATAATATTTCATCTATAATACAGAAATTCTCATAATTCCACAAAATTTACAAAATTGGTGTTTATGTTTTTCACTAAAACATCTACAAAATAATCATCACAATACTTTTGTTTGTAGCAATTAGTTATCGCTTGATACTGGCCGAGTAGTTAAACCAATTTAATCATGTTTGAGATCAAAGTGAGACAGGAACCTTGTTCAGCCTGACTTGTAGAGAAGGTTTCATTTACCCATATTATTTATCAACATAAAATAAAAACGTACAAATCAAATTTAATTAATGGTGTATTTTAAATGAAACTACAAACAGTAAATACAGTCATAAATGTATAACATATGGAATATATCCCCCTCTCCATACAAAACTTGTTGAGCTTGAATAGTGATGTTCCATACAAAACTTGTTGAGCTTGAATAGTGATGTTTCATACAAAACTTGTTGAGCTTGAATAATGATGTTCCATAGAAAAGATTCTCAAGTTTTTATGGGAGCTGAAAAACATGAAATGTTTTATTCTATTTTTCTGGCTAAGCGTAGTGTTGTACACCCCTCTTAATTATATTATCATAGAAAATGATCACATGGGTTTAAATCCGTTTTTGTAGGCGAACAAACAAAAATGGTGAATTTATATAATTTTTTTGAGAGGTATTTGATAGCCAGTTTCTCATACGTGGCCTTTCATCAATGTGAAGCGCTTTGTTGATTGCAGAAACATAGTATTGAATGCTCCTCTAAATCTACACTTGAAAATGTGTCAATAGCTGTGCTGCCTGAAACCACTGGATATAGGAGAATAATAGGGATCAAAGATTATCAAACGTTGAGAGGTAGTTTAAGGAAATCAAATTATTGAGTGTAAGATCATTTATTTTTGTCATTAACTATACTGAAGGAGAAATGTTTCAAATATTTACAATAAGTGTAAGTATGGGTGGATTTAAATTTAAAAATGGATCATTTCGATAGCCAATAGAATCATCTATTATTCTTTCAGGGACAACTTATTACTTTCAGTATTTCTTTACATAGTTTGTTATTGATGATTAAATAATCAAAATTTTCTTTAAATGATGGATTTAAATAGTACTATCTATAAGCCAATGGCTATAAAATGTAAACAAAATATTTCAATTTAAGTAAAATAACAAAGATCTAGTTTCATCTTGGTGATATTCTCTTATTTTAAACAGTGGGTTGATATATTTCAATGTCTCACTCTAAACAGCCTCATATTGTACTGATGTGGATATCAAGTTTTTTCAAATTTGTTCGAAATTCATTTTAAATCAAACTAAAGGTGAAATTAATAATGTTCATCTGCCTAGCTGCACTCTTAATACACATACATTGTTAGAATCTGACAGTTAGTATCTTATATTTTATTAATTATCTCAAAACTTCCTGCATCAACTCAATAACTACATAAAATTTGCATAGGTTGATAAGTCATAATTTGTGTTTTTTCTATTATGAGGTAGTCCCTTTGGCATCTTTTTGCAGTCGATCATGACAGTGCTTCTGATCTTTCAGTTGCAATTTTAAAATATACTAATTTTTTGTTTCTGACTTCTTCTAAAGTAGGAGAAAAAGGTTTCACACCCACTTTGATCTTCACATCTTATTGGCAATTTTAGTTGTTGGTCTCTCCCTATTTCATTTAGATATTTAGGTTGAGCAGTTGATTTAAAACATTTTGTAGACATTTTCTACACTTGTATCTCTTAGGCCTATTAGCCCCTCAAAATTGGTATTTCATCACTCATTTTTCTTTTTTAGTTTTCCGAAAACACTGGTTGTATCAAAAGTACTTTTATACTTCACAGATATTACCTCACCTACCTACACATTTATGCAAGATACATTAACCATATTGAGCTATTAAAAAAGAAAAAAATTCATATTATGTTTCGGCAAAGAATCTTTTAAGTCATTTTAGTCACTCATTTTTCACAAAATCTCTTGTTTACAAGGAAAAATATATAACTCTTTTTTATCTCAAGGAATTTGTTTTAATTTTTGGAGAATATAGTTTTAAATTTCTTGTGAATTTGTTCATGAACATCTAACTCTCTTCTGCCAACAATTTTTGCATCCTATTCTAAAAATATACCATTTATTTCTTATGCTAAATTTTTACTATCACTCTAAATGTAACAATCACTAAATACACGAGGACAAACCATTCACACCTAAGAACAAGGTGAAATTGTTTTAAAATAAATTGTCAATTTTAACATAATATCGGAACAATTAAAAGAGAATACTTTACCGAAAATATCATTCAGATTTAGAAAATAATTAATGATCCTTATCAATGGTATAATGCCAAAATTCCAAAATGTTACTACTACTTTAGTAACTCTGCAATGGCTCTTCTTTTTGTTTTGTTTTTTGTGGCTGCTATTATGATATGAAATTATTTTCAGCTATATTAGTCAATGTAAAGAGAATAACAATATTGTTGATATAATTGGTATCAGTCCAAGTGAAAAAGTGACGCTATTAAAGGAGAAACATCTCCCTGAACATTTCTAAACTGGCAGCTAAAAGAATCATTGTATATAGACAATGTTTTTTGTTAACATTGAAAAACAAAATCTCTCAGTTGTGTTTAAAAATTAGTTAAATATTTAAATTCCCTGACTATTCCTTATTTTTGACTAAATTTCCTGACATTAATTCTATGTCGTCCCTTTTTTCCTATCTGTAGCCATCATGTTTTATCAAGTCCTGACGCACTATAAGACTTCCTTCTGAAATGTATATTCTAGTTACATGATATCTTACCAAAACGAACATTTGAAATAGATTAACTTCAAAGCATAAAAATGTTTCCAATTCATGAACTCTCTGGTATTAATTTTATATTAATATTATATTTCTATTTTATTTTGTGTCTAAATTTGATTGATCCTGAACATTTTTCATGGCTGCTGAGAATGTAAAGGTATAATTTCAATGTAATCAATGAGATGATTTATTTGGGTAGATGTCATAAAACTATATTTAAAATAATTGTTTTCAATTAGTTAATATCTTTGTGCAGTATTTATAAATAAAACATTATATACAATGGTTTGAAAAGTGTTATAAATTATACTAAGAATTTTAAACGCGTTTTTATGTTTACAAAATATATATTTGCTGTATTAGAATTAAATATTGACTACTTTCCCAAATGAGAAAATAATACACACATTGTTTTTAATGAGTGATTGTTTTGTGCATCATTAGGTTATAAAAAGTGGTAATCGTAGAAATGAGAAAACAATTAACGTTTATACCGGTAGTAATTTTCAATTGACGTTAGTTCTCATATCTATATGAACTAGTCCATCGCACATAATTTATTTGAGATCTTTTTTTAGCCATTAATCACATGATTTTCAAATAAGCTTATTTTCTTCTATATAAGGCCACATGTAAAAATATAGTTTATGTACCTTATATCAATTTGTTTGACTTTTCAAATATTTACAGTGTGTTTTGGGTAACAAAAGTAGTAATAAATACCTATGTAGCTGTTGAAGAGTTTAATTTTCACATGTGAAAACATGTAGTCTATATTAAATACATTGTTTGAATTGTTAAAATAATGAACATTTCAATTGAACCAACTTTCCATTTGTTTTAAACATTAGAAATTGATTTCTTACTTTCCAATTAACTTTTACAGTTTTCTTGTTACCTAAAGACAGTTTTTAAGTTTGATTTATATTTTATATGAATTTCCATGTAAAAATATTTTCTAGCATCAGAGAAAATATCTCAAATTTTTTAAAGAATATAGGAGAAAATGTGATTTTAAGTCAATATATTACCTCAACTATATCACATCTGATAAGTTTCTCAAGACAACGGGTAAAAACCATAACATTATGTTACATTTTCTAGATTTAAATTTTTTGTTGAAATGTGTAGCTACCAATAGTTTCTATTCCCTGTAAAAAAATATGAGAATGCCTAAGAAGCATTAAGTTAAAAAAGTCTTAAACAAGCCATCAAATGTTAATATGTTGTTTCAGGTGGAATTTATAACTATCTTAACATGACATGTAAGGTAGATAATATCTTGTAGATATCATGTTATGGCTTTTACCTACTATTTGTATTGTTTTAATTTAGTTTACTTACTCATCTATAAATGTACAGAGCATATAACATAATTTTGTAACTTTAAATCATGGATTAGTTAGTATGAATATATGAACAATAAAAGTTCATTGATACTATGAACTGTGTAGTAAGAAATATAAGGAAAAAAAAGCCATTATTTTTGATTAGTGTACCTAGTTGACATATTTTATTGAAAAAAATATTATATACTATTTAGTCTACTATCCGATAGCATGTGTCCTAGTTCTTGTAAGCACAACACACAGTGTGGCCTCAAATTTACCAACACTTGAAGGAGGAACTTTCCTTCTGACAAGATTGAGACCATATTTCATTTCAAACACATTATTTGGATACGATCAAATCATGTGTTGAGCTTGTGTTCTGATTTAGTGAGACATTTAATGCACAAACATATTCCCCCAAATTAAAACTGATCATCTTTGTGTGCATCGTTCTAAAGTGATTCATCATTAAAGAAAAAGACTGTTCGATATTTTATAAATATAAGAATTGACGTTTCCCTTGGTGAGATGCCATCGTCATATTGCTCAATTGTTCCACAAAATATGGCAAGTGCAAATCTTTGTTTCTATTCTATATAATGTGAAGAACACATGGCTACTAAGCAATACCTGGACTGCCTGAACCAAACCTTCACTTATACTACACTAAAGCCAATAGCTGCGCCTTTACTTGTAAATCTACGTCCTTCGTCACACATGAACCCAAATCAAGCACTCCCTGTCCATTTTGAACCCTACAATAAGCACTATCGTCCCATGACCACATGGAGATCATCTTGAGATCTAAACAAGAAGATCATTTTTTTTTAAACAAAAATATCTGCGATGTATAACTAAATATAATTCTAAAAGATTCAATTGAAAAAATAATTTGTTTACAGAAAAAAAAAACATTGTTATACACTGGAAAATGCTTTTAGAATTAATTTCTTGTAGTTATCAGTACTCCAATGAGAAAAAATTTGTTTAACATAATGATGAAAAAAGTGTATGTAAGTTGTGAATAACTCCAGTATATTTTGTGGGGATTCGAGCGAATAGTTTGCTCACTAACTGAATATTCTAAAGAAACATAATAAGATGAAGTTAAGTAGAAAAAACTTCATATACATATTTGTTTGTGTTTTTATTTCAATAAAAACTAATAAAAATATTTATTTATTTATTTAATCCTTCTCCACTAACTTTTAGTTTACATTATTTTCTAAAATATTTAGTAAATTTATGTTATTAATTAATTATTCAAGAGAGAGTTGGCAGTAAAATCAGATGGTAAGAATAAATAGATTTACATGTACCAATATTAAACTTATTGAGGTGATTTGTGAAACATTATAATAATTACAAAATGTTGAGGTAATCATGTTTAAAAAAAATTTAGTAATCAAAAATTTTCCTTTTTTAAGTTAGAGTATACAAGAATCAATAGACAAAACCTGTAGACAGGTAGAAGTTATAGTTGAATAAACTTATATAATAATATTATACATTCCATAGCTATAAACTTTAAGAGTAAAAAGAGGAGATTAAGGAAAATCGCATTTTTGAAATTATAGCGTACAAATTTAAGTTTTAAACAACTCAAGTTGGTTAAACCTAATTTATTAAATTTAATATATTATCTACAGCATCATCAGCATCATCATCATTTATCAATTATCAATTATTCACTATTACAATCATCATCAATCATTTATTATTATTAATTATTATTATTATCATTATCATTATCATTGTCATCATCATCATCATCGTCATCATTATTATTAGTTCTATTTCAAATGAATTCATTTTGTCAGTGAACTTATACCTCCAATGTGCACTGTCCTCTGCCTCCTCCTTCAGCTCCCAGAATTGTATTCTTTCCTTCAAGTCATACAATATTTGAATCCTCCTTCTTCCTAAGCTCCTCTTTCCCTCAACCTTTCCTTCTATGACGTCGTGCAGAAGACGGTTTGTCCTAAGTATGTGTCCGATCCTGTTTGCTTTGCGCTGAAGAATCACATACAAAATGGTTCTCTTCTCACCCACTCTTCTTAGGACTTCTTCATTTGTCACTCTGTCTGTCCACCTGATCTTCTCAAGTCCTCTCCAGCACCACATTTCAAAGAACTACAATTATTTCTTTTCCATCTTCCTAAGAGTACAAGTTTCTGCTGCATACAGTGTGATGCTCCAAATGTAGCATTTCATCAGTTTATTCCTCAGTTCCAAACTCAACTTGCAGGTCGGCAGTAACCTCTTCTTGCTGAAATCTTCCTTGGCCATTGTGATCCTTGACTTAATGTCCTTAGTGCAAACCTTTGTCAGCACATTTCCCAGGTACTTGAATTGGTCTATGTTTCCCAATTCTAATTTTCAGCAGCTCTTCATTTTTTGGAATCCCCATCACTTTTTAACTTCTCAATGTTTATCTCCATACCATTTCTTCTCCCTGTCTCCACCAGCTGGTCCACCACTTCCTGCAACTCTTCTTCATCTTTGTCCAGCAATCTTAGATCATCTGTGTATTTTATGGTGTTGATGACACGTCCTCCTATCCTGAAATTACCAATTCCCCCTAGAGCTTCCCTGACCAGCCACTCACCATACAAGTTGAACAAAATGTGGTAGGCTTACATTATTATCAAAATATTTCTAAATTAATTTACAAAACTTTTATTACTTTGGGTTTTGTATTAAGAAATGGATAGAGCTGTTGTTGGTATTTACAATAAACCATTATGAAATTAATTATGATTGTGTTTTTGCTAGAGATGAAATCTAAAAAGGGATTGTAAAATTTAATAAAATGTTTACTTATACTATAGCCTATAGAAATGAGAAAGTGTCGACACACTATTAGTTTACATGGGTCAGCCGCTTGAAGCGGTCACGGTGAATTGATTGGCCGGCAATTGAACAATACAATAATGTAGAATACTGTTACGCAGTTAAGGTGGGATGGAAGAGGACGGGAGAAAAGATCAGTTTTTTTGCAGTTTTTATGACAAAATATTTTATTTTGCCAAAATAAATAAAATATTGCTCCGGTTCAAACATAGATTTTAATTTTCTTCACAAGGTGACCTCAAAATTTCTTGAATGTCTGTCATAGATGTCCTGGAATTTAATGACAACTTTTTCTCTTTATTTAAAAAGTTACTCTGTACCGAAGCAACATTTTATTTATTTTAGCCAAAAAAATGTTTTCCTATAAAAACTGAAAAAACACTGTCCTTTTCTCATGTCCCCTTCCATCCCACCTTAAGTATATAGGCTAGAGTAAATTACTTTGTTATTAGTATTTTACCCCGCAAAATATTAAAAACATTATTTTAAACTGACAATTTTTATTTTTAGTAATAATGCCATAGCTGAAAGAAGTAGCCTATTTATTTAATCTATCGAGATACAAGCACTTTTACGTCTAAATTTTATTTGTATTATATGGTAACAATAGTAATAGCAGGCTACTAATAATATTGATAGTCGTGGATTCTAGTAATATCTTATAAATGTATTATTATTTTTATAGCTATTACAGTATTTAAACTAATAGTTATTAATGTAGTAATTATCAATTAAATTGGTATTTCTTTACCTGTTGAGCCCAAGTATTTTTTGTTGTCTTCTTGAATTAGCTGCGTTTCAGCTAAGTGTAATGCAATAAGAAGTCCTAATGTGCTGGGTTTTTTTTGCTGTAAGTTATATAAACTACACGTTATATTATATTTTACACTTTTGTTTCATAAAACAATACTTTATATTTTATTTTAAATTATATTACTACACTGTATGTTGCATTTTTTCCCCTTCGTTAATATAAATTTTTAATTGAGGCTTGTACTAGTCTGCTCAGGTTTATTATTTAATGTTATGATGAATCGCTTTGTAAAATATCAAGAAATATCAATTACTAAACAACCAATTTCCATAAACACATTTTAATAACTACAAATTTGGCAGATTATGATATTAAAAAATTGAGATTTAAAATTAGGTATAATAATTGTAGTTTTAAAAATTGGCAACCTGTGACAACTTTCAGTTTGATTTAGCATATTTTGCAACACTTAACTCCGTCCTCATTTTTTTTGTGGCTGGCTTAAAAAATAGATACTAACCCTAGCATAAAAGAAAAAAATTAATTAAATAATGAATTACTAATCAAATCAATAAAGATAAAAATATATTATATTATATTATTATTAGCACCGTGTATTACTACCCGTTCGGGTTATACACACTTACTTAACTCCGTCCTCATTTTTTTTGTGGCTGGCTTAAAAAATAGATACTAACCCTAGCTTAAAAGAAAAAAATTAATTAAATAATGAATTACTAATCAAATCAATAAAGATAAAAATATATTATATTATTATTAGCACCGTGTATTACTACCCGTTCGGGTTATACACACTTACACTAATGTGTAATGGTAGGGTGATTGTAAGATGAAATGGAGGACCTACAGTTTAACGTGGGCTCCGAACCACGGTGAAGGCTTGCAGGGATATTATGACCACAACGCAAAATGAATTTGCGACCATTAGCAGAGAGACACTAGACTTTACATCAAAAGTTATTATGGCTGACCACTTTGAGAAAGCAAAGTCCTTGCGAGCGCAAATATTTTCCTAGTAGAGTGACACTAAGTTGCGCAGACATTTTAATTGTTCTTTAGTTTGCGTTATGAGGTTATGTATGCTAGGTTTTGTAATTTATTAGGTGTTTTGTGTTACCTGATTTAACAATCCGTTGGTACAGCCTCGTCTCGTAATGCTGTTGGTCGAGGGTGAGCGTCGTGCTCATTATCAATTTGTTGACGTCCTATACTTGTTATATTCATATAATTTCAGAATGTTTGTATCTATCTTAATTACATTTTGTACTTTTTTGACTGAGATGTTTTCATTTGCAATCTTTTATTAAAAAATTTAACAATCACAAAAAAATTATATAGAAATAAATTAAAAAACTCACTAATGGTAGAAAATTACAAACTAGGTAAATAATTATCATCTTATATAAAATTCTTGTGATGTGCTACATTTTAAAGTTCACATTCTAGCATTTTCAGAAAATATTAAACGATGCTACTTAGAATAAACTATAAAATTCTTATACAAGGAGGAACTAAAAAAGGAACAAATATTGAAACTTATTGATTATGATAAAAGTGTTTATGAATCCTCAGTGTTTAGACGTGAAGCAATAAGCTTTGTTTACTCTAATTTTAGTCACTATCCTCAGAGCTTACGTCTGCATTTCCATGGCAGTTCTGGCAAATAGTGATTGTATGCTCATCACAGATAGAAAATTGGCAATTAGCACATCTAGATGCTGTCTTACAATTCTTCTTTTTTGGACAGTAACCACACTTGACCCTTCCTTGGCCTACTTGGGGTGATGGTGCTTATTCATTTTGTGGTAAGTGAAGATGCTGGTGAATTCTAATTCAAAGATCTGTGTGAATACTGCTGGTTGAAGCTCTTCTAGTCATATGATTGTTGACTAGATCTAAGCCTAAGGTTTTCAGGAGCTTTCTTCAAGAAATATTTTCTCTCATGTTGCTTCGGAAAATCATTTGGTCATTGATTGCACCGACATCAAGCAAAGTGAAAAAATATTCGAAGAGGTCATCTGTAGCAGACCCTTGCCACAGTATATTAGGCTTTTGACTTATCTACTACGTCTACACCACCCTTTGTAAGGTTATAGAAGGTAATAGCACTTGATTTCCTCAAGTCACCTGTAGTTTCATCTATTGTATCAGAATCATGCATCGTTGAATTGAGTATTACAACAAAAGCAAACAAACTGAATTTTCTGGTCTTCTTCGAAAGTTCACAACTTCAGGTGGAATTTCTTGTTTATTTTTTTCTTATTGTACCCACCACGGTTAGATTTTGTTGTCTAACAAGTTAATTCACAAGACCAACCAAAGTGAACCAGTTATCTAATGTTATGTTACGTCCACTGAATCTAATTGGTTCTATCAACCTTTTTACAACACTAGTTGGTTTTTTTCAAAGACAAATGGACCATCTTGTTGAATACCAACATATACTTCCATTTTCAATGTTTAAAACATTCGCGAACCTACCAGTGAAAATATCTTGAACCCATATTTTGCCGGCTTTTTAGGCATGTACTACCTAAAACTACACCTCCCACGAAATGAATCCAACATCTCAACAAATTTTACATATTCTCCAACTGAATAAAAGTCTTTACAGCGCTGGACGAAACTCTCGAATAATTCCCTGATAGGAGCTAATTTATCGAGGGCTTTTCTTGGGGCTCATGTTTCCAAGTTATCAAAACGAATAGCCCTTAGCCACAAATAAAATCTTCTGTACGACATCACAAGACAAAAAATTTTAGGGGCTGTCGGGTCATTTGACCATAAATCTTCTACAATATGATGAGAGGATTTCATTTTCCCAGCCAAGAATAACAAACCCATTAGAACTTTAATTTCATCAATGTTGCTGTCCACAACACCACTTTCTCGTGTAAAGTTAGTTCTTACCCTGTAAAAACATTACATACCAAAGTTAAAGAGCTTTCATACTATGCAATTTAGGAAATCTTTAAAACTGATTTCCCACTCTTACTCCACAACGTTTATATAAAGACAAATATGAATTAATACGCCTATTTAGTCATATGATAGTCAGTAGAACAGAGTTGAACCCCAATCATCCAGACACAGGTTAGCCAGACTAACAGTTATCAGTATTAATATTGCGTGTTTTTGTTTTAATTCAGAGTTTATAAACATGGTCAGAATGATTATTATTGTGTATAGTATGTCCCAATTTGTCCGGATAATCAGATAATCGGTTCTACTATAATTTGATTTTGATGTTAGGCCTACTTACGCATAATCGTTTGAGGCCGCATTCCTACGCCCTGTGAAGAGTCTGTCGTTCTTGACTCGAGACTCAATAAAACGTAGAGTTTCTTCCGTATACCCTATTAAACATTTATTAGGCCTATCTTTGAAAAAGTCTTGAGTTTATTAAACAAACTATAAAATAGTGAAAAAAATTATGTTGTTCATTATCATTATCATCATTATACATTATTTGGCGTCAAATAGGTAGGGCATAACTTTTTCTGTGTCAGCAAATTAAAATATGTGCACACTAATGAAGTAATAAGTTCTGTTTTTTTGTACCGACACAACATATTCCGTTGCCACATACTTTTTGGTACCCTACCCCAAATTTTTATGTATAGTCATTAATTATCAAACATAAGATCTTTGGAATAAGGACTTTGCAGCACCGTGGTGATACGCTAACAGGTAAGTCACCATGGTAATTCCTCTTGTCTCGTCCCGGTTGTACTAGAATCACAGAAGTACCAACCTCAGCATATCACCACGAATACCTTGAGAGGTGGAGTCTCACCTAAGTGCACTACCGGCTGAGCGGCTTGTGAGGCTAGAGAAAAGAAAAAGAGGTTGTATGAATATTTTTTTTTACAACACACAAAACAAATACCCTTGTTTAACCCTCAGAAGTTCGTCAAGCATGATTTAACATCAAGAAACACATTCTGTCCTATGGTGAGCTGTCTCAGACAAAAACTTGCAAAACTGATATTAACAAGCACTTATTAAATAATTACTAAGTGCTAGGATGTTGAGCTAATTTTCAAGTGTGACTACTAGATCCAAGCATTGGTCAAATTTAACCTTTTTTAACAGTTCCTTACCTACTCCGTAAGGTAACGGCGTGTTAGGTATATTGTTTTCAATGAAACTATATTTCTGATAATGAACTACTTACTAGATTAGTAACAAAGATGATAGTGCAACATATATTAATTAGTTATAGGTTTAAAAGACCCAAGGTGGAACCGAAGACCAACATATAAAGGTTAGTTTGTATGTAAGGTTTCATTACGCTTATCCAAACCAGATTAAAAAGTCGTGGTACACATCTGTGCACTAGTGTTGTTGATGTATTAAGTAATAGTCACAATATAATCTTCAGCTAGTGGTGTAGGGCAAGATTTTTAAAACAAAATTATTAATCCATTCAGTCTGTTTATTTGTGCTGACGCAATGGTTTAATACTATTACGAATTTTTTTATCAGTGCAATACAAACAAATATTATTAATAATAATGTAACATTTGTCACATGTTACATCGTACTACCCCACATATTAAGCGTCACGCAAAGGTTTTCCTTAAGAGTCATACTACCCACTCCGTATGAAACCTCAATATTAATAATCTTCCAACAATAGTAAGCTCCTCTATTGTAGTCCTATGTAGACTCAGTTTATATTAAGAACGATATCAAACAAGAATAAACTCTCCACAATCACAAACTGTTTATGTACTTTTCAATTGTATCTTCTGGCTAGAACAACCTTCAAGACTGGAGTCCTAAATCGAAGAGCAGGTAGATCAAGCCGAGCGGACAAGTCAAATCGATCCTTTCGGAACTAGCCGAGAATAACAACTAATTGAAACTATCCTGGGGTCCGCGTGCAAGACGAAACCAACCACCAACACATCGCATGATGTCTGTACGTCACATACACCAGTCAAACAGATCTCTATCACCACTGTAGTGCATGTTGGAATACAGCCCGCCAATCCTAGCCTGATCAAAGACTACGTGCTCGTCTGCATGCTTCAAAAATAACCGTTGGAAGCCACCAACCAATGTGAACATTCCCCCCTTCCAACCCTACGCGACTATAAACACTATTTAAACCTTGTGGTTCTTAAACTTAGTGACCATTATTTGTAAGACACTTCAGGAAAAGTCATGTCTTAAACATTTATATACATCGCCATCTGAAGAAGTCCTGTCCTGGACTTGGACAATGCACAGGATGATGACGTATTGTGTTATATTACCTCATCTAAGTTAATTTAATAACCTTGAATTATGGCTAATTCAATTTTGAATTAATGTAATGTAATTTTTTGAAATAAGTAACGTAAATTATTTACTAAAAGGTTTTTATTCAAACTAAATTTAATTATGAGACAGTTAACTCATTTTGCCGCCACTTAGGGGCTAGTGTCAGTGAAATCACGTAAATATTAGATTGCCACATTTATTAACTTATTTTGCTAGAAGTATTTAATTTAAATTGACAGAGTTTTGCACACTAAGTAAAATGTAAATTCCTCCTTTTTTTTAATAATGTTTACATATTTAATTGTTTTTGTTGAATTTATGACTCAAGTAGTCCAATTGCTTTGTTCATCTAGTAGTACGTCATTTCCGCCTTCATCTTTACTC
>CABFWB010004843.1:38509-53035 GCA_902151455.1 Timema bartmani | reverse complement strand
AGTGTTATGTCTTTTCAATCACCCAATGATAAAATATTTAAGTCAAGCTATTGGTGCTTAGAATAAGATGATGTGTGCTTGTTGGGAAAATATATGCTACTGTTAGGTAATAAAATGTATAAGGAGGGGAAATAAAAAACTTTATTTCTAACCAGTGTGCCTAGTTATTCATGCCACTTTTTTTTTTATCTAAGGGCAAACGACTTAAATGGTAAATGTAAAAATTCCCAAATATTTCGGTATTTTTATTTATTCAGTTTGTTTCTCGAAACTGTCCTTGTTTTACCTTATTTTTTATTTTATTTTTTACAAAAATATAAATATTCCCTGTGTTTTTCCGCTTCTAGTGGTTTCTCATTTGGGTGGCAGCCCTGTATGTGAATGTCATATTCATGTAATATTCAGAGGGAGAACATACGAAACAATATATTGTGAATTAAATGCATACATGTCAAAAGCGTCATCCGAAAGCCACACATTCAAATGGAATATTAATAATTGCGAGTAGAAGGGCTGTTTTAAATGATACATAGAAATGAGGACTTCTAATGGAAACTCGCTCCAATGGTCTGATAATATGTAAAGTAAAATTGCGCTTCTGGGCTGTATCAAGTACATCAAGCTACATCTAGCTATTTCAGTAGTGGAAACATTAGCTCGTACTAATGTACAGTTGCCCAGGAGACGCCCGAATGTACTAATCGTACTTTTTTTCCGTGGAGGCTCTTTCCATGTCCTGATGAGATGAGATGATGGTGTTGGAGAGTATGAGGGTGTGGAACAAGTGGAAACACTTACAAACTAACTTAAACATAATTAACCGATGCCTGGTGACCGTTAGGGTAATTTACCTTAAGGGAAAAATACCTGAGGTACCAGCTGGGAATCGAACCCGGGAACCCTAGACTTTTAAACAGGTGCACTAATCTCTACACCACGTGGCTGATGATGGTCAGATGATCGGAGGTATAATTTTTGCAATGTATTTAACAGTCGATGACAGATAGATGGGGGTTCAAATCCCTGTCGGATATAATGAGGGTGTTTTTCATTAAAGAATGTGTCTCTCTTCCTCCACTCCCGATGACGGTGCTACCAGGGTTCAAATCTTGGTTGGGTGTACTGAGGTTTTTTTTTCCTAAGTGGTCCTCCACTTTCCTATCAAGAAAATACGGGTACACTTCCTCTAAATTGTTCCTTTCCTCATCTCTAACGCATTAGCATAATTATTTCAAATACATATAGACCTAACGGGTAATTAGACGCGGTGATACAAAAATAATGTATTGGCCACTTTGTTAAAGGAATTGTTTGAGTTTGACACCATAGCTCAGTTGGTAGCGTGTCTCACTATTGAGTTAAGAGTCCTGAGTTCAGTTCCTGGCACGGCCAAATGTTTATAATTGCTGAAATGTGGGTTTCCCTTTTCAAAATGCTGAATTAGCGTCTTGGGGCTGGATGTTGTGTCTGTTCTAGATTTAAGTTAGTTCATAAATTATAAGCCGTGTGCTGATATGATCAGTCTGTTTAGAAGGTCCACGTTAATTACCTCAAATAAATTAAAAATGACATCTTTGAGTTTCCACACACACTGTGAACTCAATTTATCTGGCAACTCAATTAACATATTTTAATTTATAGGCAAAGTTTTTAATTTATTAAGGGCTTACAAAATATTATCGTTCGCCCAATAAAGTCATGATTGAGAAATTGCATTATCATCTAATGGCATATTTTGTACTAAATTGCTTTGAGTTTTCTTAGCACCGCGTGTTAATACCCGTTTGTGCTATAAGCATATCTAATATTTATGCTAGTGTGTTAGAAAAGAGTAGGGTTGAATTCAGAGGAAGTGTAGCCATAGGTGCCCATGACTTTCTACAATATGTACTTAATATTTTTGTTAATTTTTATGAAAACATAAAATTGTGTGTCTGGGTTTTGGCTGCAATTTGATACTAGCAACTTTAAATCATCAATATCAGAACAAACAAAAATAAAAATTATAAAAAGTAGTTTTTCCCTCTTTAACAGCTTTCTTTTTATTTTGTTCTGTCCAATAAACCTATAAACATATCATGTTTGTTTTCAATGGGTTCATCTACAACTATATTTAATATTTTGTTATTTTTTCAGAAATCTCATTTTTCAAAAATTAGTTCATGAAACTAATATAATTAGCTCAGAATTATGTTCAGATGTTCTAAAACTCCTTCCAACAAGATTAAATTCCTGAAATTCTCTTTCAAGGTGGGGAGAGGGTACCACACCCCCTGGCAGAAGGGATTTCAATCCTCCTCCCTGCCCATTTGGAAAAACACACATGGACGCCCTTGGGTGGACTCATATGTTCATGGATATATAGTAGAAAACCATTCAGAAAAAAAAAAACAGCCTCATTACATGTGACCGATATTTGAGCCCCGATGATCCCGTCATCAAAAGTTTTAAGTGGTATTCAACCTTTTTTGTTCGCGTACCCCAAATATAATTTATTTTCATCTTTGTACCCCAAAAGTTGTTGGTGTAAGCTATAAATATTATATATTCTACATCCTAGGGGTGGCAAAAGAGAGAGAGAGAGAGAGTAAAAAATGGTGCGCCCAGATCGCATGTCCTTACATTAGGATTTTTTTTTGTGTGCCTAGCTCTAAATCTGACCCCGATTATACAGTGTTGATCATGAAATAATATAAATAGTTTGTTTTGTTACGTACCCCCTAAGATGGCTTCCCGTACCCCAGGTTGAGTACTCCTTAAGTCTAATTTAAAAGTGACGCTTTAGACCATTCTACCACCGGTTTGGTTTATTACTGAGTTAAATAGTTTGTTAATTCCGCCATGTCTTCCTCCCTACCCGTTTGTGGTACATTATCTAAATTAATGAGTAGAATATAATTCTATAGGAAATATGCCAACATTTCATGAAGGTAAAGTGTAAAACCATATAGAATAAACTATCCTCAGTATATCTGACCGGGATTTTAACCCCGATGTCCCCATCATTGGCAATCTAGACCAACACGAGAGTTAAACCATTCGACCACCGATGCAGTTTTATATAACAATAATTTGATTATATACAGAATGTACCGTAACATGTGGGACACACTTCAGCATTTGACAAGAGACACAAAAACAATTTTTTTTTAAATCAAAATAAACATTTGTCCGATTTGAGCTTGTTTACGAGTTATTGCCATCCATATTTGTACTCTAGAAATGTGGCTGTTTAACATTATAGGAAGTCATGGATTAAACAGCTAAGCTATTATATTAGCTAGTTACGGTTAGAGCCGCATCTAACTATCATGTTCATTAAATTGAAAAATGACACCAGAACAAGGTAATCGAACCCGGGAACTTGGGTTCAGTACGCCAATACTTTAACCACTGAGCTATCTGGTAATCGTCCCGTGTCTAGGCAGGCTCATCCTCCACTCTTATTTTAAGGCATAGTCTGTGATGGCTGTGCGGCAAATGTTGGCTACAAATGTGTGATAAATTGAGATCATAAGTTATCAGGTAACGCAAACATCTTCGACTCAGGAGAGATTTATGTCACCAATAGTACAACTACAACTGTACGAATGCGCGTATCATGCTGGATTAATTGTACAATTGGCAGCAAAAAGCCGTCCACAGCGTTGAAGGTGGCTGCGTTATTTAATATCTTTTGATCTTAATTGATCACATATTTGTAGCCAACAATTCCCGCACGTCCATCACAGACTCTGCCTTAAAATATGAGTTGAGAGCTACCCTGGGCACGGGATGATTCGTGGATAGCTCGGTGGTTAAAGCATTAGTCCAAAGGTCCCAGGTTTGATTCCCATACCCGGGTTACATTTTTCAACTTAATGAATACTGGATAAAGTGGTCAAAATGGCCACCTTTTGCTTGAATGCAAGCCTGCAATTATTGAAGTGTTTTATAATGCTTCACTCTTTCAAAAATATCAGGTGTTTTTATCAGTCTCGTTGGCAGCCTTATTGTACACACGCTGATTAAGTATGTCAATGTGTCAACGGATGTTGGATAAACAATTGTTTACAAGTGGCCCCATAAATAACTGGCTGCAACGTGGAAACAAGTTCAAAGGGAACACGTGTTTATATGAAACTTTAATGGATTGTGTTTCTACCGTCCACCGCTGAAAGGGGTTGGAAGTTCATCGCCTTGAGATGTGCTCGCCCTAACTCGGACGGGACAAGAGGCCTCCCACCGGTGGACTGTCCCTGATCCACTTTTCCTGTCAGAGTACCTCCTCGTGGTAGCCCCCATGCAACGTCCAGAGCGCTTCACCTGAAAGGCGGCTAAATCTCTAACGAGGTCATCTGTGTGGGAGTAAATTGAAGGAAGCCCCCCCCCATACTCGCTAGAAACTAAGCTGTTGGTAGCTAGTACCTTCCGGGAGTTCAAGTAGACTTTATTCTGAATCAATAGCCAACGTTATTACAATGATAATAGCTAATAGCTAATTTTTATGATTCTAACCCCAATACCTATTTTAAAAATTGCCTGACTCTGTAGGGGCTCTTGCCGAGACGGTGACGATTCGTTTCGGCGGGATATCCTGCAGGGTGGGGTACCGTGGAAGTAAGTACCCGGGACGGACCAACTATTAGGGATAAATAATAATACTGGAGATATTAGGACATTAGGTTAGGCACTAAAATCTAGATCTACTTAGAATAAAATGGATTGAGTAAAAGATGGGAAAAGAGTAGAAGTGGGTTAATACGCCCCAATTTTTAAAATAGGTATTGGGGTTAGAATCATAAAAATTAGCTATTATAACTGTAATAACTTGGCTATTGATTCTGAATAAAGTCTACTTGTCCGGGAAAGCTTATTAGGCCACCACCAAGAGTTCCGCGTTGGACAGATCAGGTCGAAAGCCATTCTAGGGTGATTCCTGAGGCTAGGCGCTTGACCTAATCCGAGGGGTTAACGCCCCCTACGTGATCGTCCAGAATTCACAGAAGGAGCCAACTCCTTCTCCAAATTGAGGCTGGCCAAGGCGTAGAGGTTTTCCAGATTTCCGCTGATGACAGGGATCGATGGCAGTCACGGGGTTATCGGCTCTTAAATGCCTGCTGCGCACGTTTTACGTGCGTTGCTACGTTCAAAGAACACGGCCATGATGGGTTAGAGAATCCTCGTGGGATGTACTTGTTCCCCAGAAAAGGGGATGCCAGATCTTGACACAGCCAGTGAGTTTCCACTTTTGAAAAAGTGTCTGACTTATGCAAGGTGTCAGACTAGTTAAATGGCAGTGATTAGAAAGTAGGGCGAGCTGCTACAGGTTAAACTTCTACCCCATGACCTACTTTCAGGTCACTGTGAGAATGTGTTCTTCGGTAACTTCATTTCTCAGCAATATTTGACCGTGACCTACTTTCAGGTCAAAATCAAATATCACTGAAGGATGACGTCACCGCAGAAAACCTGCTCAAAATTATCTGAAAGTAGGTATAGCAGTCAAAGGTCAATGGCAGGTCACCCCGCTTTCTACTGCGGTGTCCTTTATGTCCACCGATGAAGTAGTACCCACACGTTATCGTACATCCTGTATATTAGTCATTATTATTATTATTATTATTATTATTATTATTAGCACCGCGTTCTTACTACCCGTTCGGGTTATACGCACTTACGCTAATGTGTAATGGTAGGGTGATTGTGAGATGAATTGGAGGACCTACAATTTAACGTGGAATCCGAACCACGGTGGAGGCCTGGCATTCCTCACATTCACAAGTTATTATTAACACACATCTTGTCAGAGGTGAAGAAAGGTTTAGGCAATCAGATAAATCCGTGCCGGGACCGAGGATTGAACCCCGGACCTTCAGCACAGAAGTTTGACACCTTACCCCTAGACCACCAGGTCACCCTAAGTGTATATTAGTTATTTATTAATTTGATCAAATGTATATTGCTCCACTTGAATCATGTAGTTTGCAATATTGTTTTACATTTTTACATAAGTTAAATATAAAGCTGACAACTTTTTGTCTCGGCTCTATCAGCACCGTACTTTTTTCCAAACTATCCAAACAAACTTTTTACTTTGCGTGTACAGAATTCCAAATTTTAATGTCAAAACGTTAAGATGTTAAAAGTGAAAGCTACATATTTGTGTTTTATCTTATCGACTGCCATATTTTTTTATTCCATTATAAGTAAAAACTTGGTCTCTTAAAGTTAAAGTTTCTTGATTGTGTTGTCAGCTTTAAATCTACTTGTGGAAACTTTGACTATGTATTACATTCAAGTGAGAGCTTTATGGTAAGAGGAAGTTTAAATGTGGCCTGTTTAATCTTGGAATAGNGGACGTAAGGGGGTGGAGCAATGAGAGTAGTTGCTGACATGTAGAAATCCCGGATTATTTATGAAGTGATTATGATATTTTGAAATATTGTTTTCATAAAAAAAAAGTTTGTTGTAGCTTGCATAAAATTTTAAATTATAGCACTGCGTCTTACTACCCGTTAGAGATATACGCTTAAGCACTAATTAAGCTAATGGGTTAGGAATTGGAAATATAAAATGAGGCCCTTAGCTAACTTTAAGTTGGACAGCCCTGTCTTATATAGTAAGGTTTACCACCCTTCTTCCACCCCTTATTTCAACACGCTTACTTACTAAAAACATTATTTTTTTAACTATGAAAATTAATGTTTGTAATCACACACAAAATTTTAATTGCATTGATAATCATTACAAGGTTGTGAAAGGTTGTGTTAGAAAGTATTCAGTGGTAAAACAGTAGTGGCATGTCACTAATAAAATATTAGCGTTGTTTACATAAAAGTATGTTAAATCTTAAATAAAAAAAAGTACATACATATAATCTTGATTCCTGGTTAGTAAAAGAGCCACAAGCAGAAACTATTCCCTAGGAGACACTAAACGAGGGTAAATGTTTTTATTTATTTTTACTCCCTAACGTTTCACTGCCAATTCGGTTATAATTATAAGTGGGTTACTATTATATTATTGTTGTAAGAATGATAGAGGTAGAATGTAGAGGAATTGTACCCATATATGCGTGGGGGGAAAGTGGGAAATCATTGAAAAACGACCCTCAATACGCTCGGCTGGGATTCAAACCTAAACATCCCTGTCACCAGCAATCCAGACTTAATGATCTTGACCATAGTCGGAAATCTGACCGGTAGACCAAGAAAGAGGTTGGCCAAAAATACCTTTCAAATTATTAAAACATGACGCAAGATCAGAAAATGTGACCTAAAAAAAAAGCTTCATCTATAAAACGTTTCTCCAACCAGATCATGAACAAAATTTATGTACCCATGAACATTTTCTGTGCTGTACCAAAAAGAAAGATTACATGTCATCAAAATTTGGGCCTAGGTAATCAGCAATAAAAAAATTAGCGTTTGATCAATGTTTTATGAAACGGCTACGTGTTGTTTGAAACCATATGTGTTTGCGACCACTTAGTATTCAAAAAAGTGTATAATATTTACTTAAGAAAACATTTAATTTTTGTTTAATTTATTCCCTGTTTTACTATTTCGTATGAGTCACATTTTTAACAGAATGGTAATTAAGAATCAAATAGCCGAAGCTATTATTTGTGCTTTCTGAAAGGATTACTCCGTCTGGATATCAGAAAATTGAAAAATGACACATGGACACGGGAATCGAAGCCGGGACCTTTGGCTTAGTACACCACTGAGCTATCCAGGAATCGTTCCGTGTCCAGGGTCATTATTCACTCAAATTTTAAGGCAGAGTCTATGATGGACGTGCGGAAATCGTCGGCTACAAATGTGTGATTTTATTAAGTTCATGAGCTATCAGATAACGCAGCCATCTTCGACTCGGTAGTTGGCTTAATGCTGCCACGTCCAATTATTATAATTGTAAGAGATTGCATATTTAATAATCAAATAGCCAAAGCTATTATTTATGCTTTTAGAGAGGATTACTACGTCTAGATATCATATTCTAAAAATTGATTCTTAAATATACGATGTCTTACAATTATAATAATTGTACAAGTGGCAGCATTAAGCCAACTACCGAGTCGAAGATGGTTGCGTTATCTGATAGCTCATGAACTTTTTTTTTTAATCACACATTTGCAGCAGAAGATTTCCACACGTCCATCATAGACTCTGCCTTAAAATATGAGTGAAGAATGACCCTGGGCAGGGGACGATTCCTTGATAGCTCAGTAGTGAGAGCATTGGAGTACTAAGCCAATGGTCCCGGGTTCGATTCCCGTGTACAGGTGTCATTTTTCAACTATCAGAATGGTAATTGTTTTTACTCTGGCACGGTTAAAAAATGTGTCATCAGCAGAATAGAGATATCAGATCAATGAATAACCTAACTTAACCTAACCTAACCTAACCTACCAATACTCCTTGTTTTGAAACAGGGCCGACCAAAGAATAAACGTCATACACGTCCTCTTAATGACTTACAGTTGCCAGTATCAAGGCTTTGACTCGCCGACGGGCGCGAACACTTACGGTTTATTTTAAGCAAGTGCAAACACCTCCGATTTTTCAAAAGGCGCTACCAATGAAACAGGTTGGGGGATTTTAAAGAAATGTCGCAATAATAACGCCTTTTTATAAATAAATTCTAGCGAAGTGACTGTCACTACTGTTTTGTTATATTCTGAGTTTTACATGCTTTAACAACAGGCGATATGTAGGGGGGGCTGAAGGAAGTTTNTTATATACACCTAGAATCTTTTTTGGAAGGTTTTCCCCTGGTATTTTTAATCTTGATAATTTGTATTTTTACTTATTATAAACGTGATAATCTAACAAAATAATAAACAAATAGGCCCAAATTAGAGTTGGCTTGACCGCCACATATGCCTATTGTCCCAAAAATCACTGATTATTTATAATAGGTAGATGTTGAGCCACTGTGCAACTCCTCGATGGAACCACGTGGTGTGTAACTGGGAGGTTTGGAACCTGCTGTAATCTTCAGGACTTAGGTCACCTCCTAGACTGCGAGAACATCAATTAGGACTACTAGGGAGGATTAACACAAGGATGTGTCGTACTTTGCTCACAATGTTTAACTGGTAATACCCCCCTTTCCACCCATTTTATTTTCCCTTCGGATCTACGTAGATCTCGGAGCATCCCCAAACTACGGTAGGGTGGGCTTGAGGCCCCTCAATCTCCTCCCCCCCTCCCCCACCCATAGTGGGTACACTACTGGATGTTAGCAACTTACCGACCGAGTGTCGGATTAGGCTAGTGCGGGGCCTGTAGCATAATATTACAGAGGGACTCCAAATTTATAAAAATGTAAATAAATGTTAAAATATAAGTAATTTATTTGAACAGTAAATTAATTCAATATTTGAATTTGCTATTCAACCAATTAAACGTTAGTAAATTATTAAGAGGTGGTTTCTAAACTGGCGTAGCTTTGAAAAAATAATAAGTATCTGCGTGTATTGAATAAAGTCGTGAAAAAAGTATTTTCCATTTCTCACCAGACAGCTTACAAGCATCTATTTATTTTCATTTTATTTTCTATTGAAGGCCCTCAAAAACAGAGGGCCCTTTGAAATACAGGACCCATAGCATTGCTATCTTTGCTACAGTGTTAATCCGGCACTGGTAATAGCATCCATTTCCAGTCTGTATTCTTTCCCTAGTTTCCAATTTACTACCGTTACCGCTGTCTAAAATTGTTCCAAAATATTTAAACTCATTAACCTTGTCGGGGTTCAATCCTCGGTCCCGGCACGGATTTATCTGAATGCCAAACCCTTCCTTCACCTCTGACAAGATGTGTATTAATCACAACTTGTGAATGTGAGAAATGTCAGGCCTCCACCGTGGTTCGGATCCCACGTTAAACTGTAGGTCCTACATTTCATCTCACAATCACCCTACCATTGCACATTAGCGTATAACCCAAACGGGTAGTAAGACGCGGTGCTAATAATAATAATAATAATAATAATAATAATAGTAATAATAATAATAATAATAATTTACTAATATTTGCCTAGTAGTAAAAACCTGATCCGATGTCGATATATTTCATCAAACGTCACACTGATGATCACATATTATTACCTCAAAGATGCATATTACTGACAGTACATTTTTATTTTTTTAAATATAGATTTTCAATACAGATAAATTTGATTACGTCAATGGACATACATTTGAACTCCCGTAATTGGTCGATAAAGGCCACATCAACGCTCGGCGATGACAGATATATGGGCTATTATACCGTTAATAGTCCAATTAACAGTAGTCTGTGACGAAACCTTATTTATGAGGGAAATGTGCAAATGAGGTATAAATTGATATGCAAATGAAGTGGTCAAATGGGCCATCAATTGAGTGTTGTAGTCCCATTCAACCGGAAGTAGTGTTACAAGGGAACCACATAGATTGACACGCGGACTAAATGTTATACCTTGTCTAGTCTGGTTTGTCGGCGATGGGGAAGTTATTTTGTTTCTTTAGCAGGTACGCCCACACTGGGAGTGAGGGGTGGGCAATTGCCCCCTGAGATTCTGAGGTTGTAGAAATATTAATTAATCACAACTTGTGAATGTGTGGACTGCCAGGCCTCCACCGTGGTTCGGATTCCACGTTAAACTGTTAGGTCCTTCATTTCATCTCACAATCACCCTACCATTACACATTAGCGTAAGTGCGTACAACCCGAACGGGTAGTAAGACAAGGTGCTAATAATAATAATATAAATATTATAAGTAGGCTAATCCCTCCCAACACTAGCGCTCAAACAGTACCCCCAGTCAATAGAACTATAGAATATAACTAATAAACTAAACACTAGTGCACACCACCTGGTGACTTTAGGGTTGATATTTTGGCGCATGCGCGAACAATTCCAACAGCATTCGCCATTCAAATAAGCAAGGTCGAGTGTCCACCCGTGAATTTGGATGTATTTGAAAAAAAAAAAATGTATCTTATTTTCAGAAGACAAGGATTGCCTTAAAAAAGCATCTTTTGAAACTTCAATCTAATAAATTTTCTCTGGGGGAGGACCCCCCCGCCATACTGGGGCCCCCCAGTTTGTCCCCACTGGAGGAAGATCTTGCGGGCGCCCATGTTATTTAGTACCGCATCTTGCTACCGTTCTGGTTGTACACATATGTACTAACCACGTAAATGTTTTAAGTATGAGGAAGGTTGAATTTATAGGAAGTGAACCCACATTTGCCCGGAGAAGGAGATGGGGATACAATTTTAGGAAGAACCACCATCAGTTGACCAGGCTGTAATTCGGACCCCGATATCCCTATAATCGGCAGTATAGTATACTGTGCGAGTGACGCCTTAGACCACTCTAAGAGGGTGACAGGGAAGTTTGGGTTCAAATCCTGGCCCTGGTATATTGGTACATCCACTTGTAGTAGAACGCGGTTTAAAAAAAATAGTTTCTAGGTAATGGGTAGAGATAGGGTAAAATAACATTAATTTTCAGTTTTTTTAGCATTAATTATTGGAAATTTAGCGTTTTGTAGCATAATTTTGCATTTTGTAGCAAAATAGGTAAAAATGTATTTCGCAAATGTTTATAGGGCCTATACAAAGGATTTATGATAAAAGCAACGACTAACGGAATGTGGCGATTAGCCGGATGGGCTGTGGAAGGCACAGGATGCAAGTAAACCCCGAGCTGAAGCACACAGACGAGTGAAACTCAATGATTTTTTAATCACTTATTTCCGCTGAAAAACATTGTTTTATAGAAATTCTCAGCATTTTCAGGGAATTCACGTCTATTTCGCTAAATAGAATAATTTAGCTAAAATATTCTAAAAATAACGTTTTTCGCGTTAGTTAAAAATCGCTTTTAACACTTTCAAATGCCATGAAACGCAAAGAAAACTTATAAATACCCTATTTTCGAGCCTTTTTTTTTTCGCGTTTTTCGCAAAAGCGAATTTACCCTATCTCTAGTAATGGGTACAAAGAGAAGGATGAAGTATGTAAGAAAAGACCGCAAGGAAGACCAAGACAGAAGTGGGAGGAGCAGATAACAGAAAGTGTGCAAAAGAGAGCGTAATGGAAGCGATTAAAGGAGGAGGAGTGGTGGAAAGAAAGGGAAAGAAGGAACTATTTTGCTAAACTGACCCGGCCACAGGTCGGCAACAGTTGACGATGATTATGGTGATGATGAGTACAAATCTCTAACTGGCCCCTCCTTTCTCTATTTCTAATTCATAAATACCATAGGGAAAAAAAAAATTAATTTGACTTTTTAGTCTCTGATATTTTTTCCTCGATATATTTAATAACCAAATATGAACCACGAAAGCGTACGGCGTAAAGATATTTTATCCTTTCCTGCGTAAGCATTATCACTGATGTGAAAAAAAATCATCGAAACTTTCAGAATGTTAATTTTATAACAGCGTAGCCTGAAGCTGATCAAAGTTGCAAATCAGAAAAAAAATAATATATATATATATATATTTGATTACATCAAGCCGACACGGTTAAATATTTAAACAATAATAGGCGATATTTACTATTAGCACTGATTATTAAAGTGTGAGACTAAAGAACACGAGAAAATGTCGTTGTTTCTAAAGTAAATCTTTTTATTTATATCCAAAATTAATCAAATATTGCTCCAGAAGAAATAGAAAATTTAATTTTCTTCACAGGGTGATGTCAACAGTTGTTGAATATCTGTCATGAGCATAGCGAAATTAGGTGAGAAACTTTTGAAATTAAGGGGAAAATTTGTCATTAAATTCCAGGATACCCTTGACAGATATTCAACAACTGTTGATATCACCCTGTGAATAGAATTATTATTATTATTATTATTATTATTATTATTATTATTATTATTATTATTATTATTATTATTAGCACCGCGTCTTACTACCCGTTCGGGTTATACGCACTTACGCTAATGTGTAATGGTAGGGTGATTGTGAGATGAAATGGAGGACCTACAGTTTAACGTGGAATCCGAACCACGGTGGAGGCCTGGCATTCCTCACATTCACAAGTTGTGATTAATACACGTCCTGTCAGAGGTGAAGGAAGGGTTTGGCAATCAGATAAATCTGTGCTGGGACCAAGGATTGAACCCCGGACCTCTAGCACAGAAGTCTGACACCTTACCCCTAGACCACCAGGTCACCCTAATAGAATTATTAAGCTATTATTCTTGTAGAGAAGCAATATTTGATTTATTTTGGCAAAAAACAAAAACAAAAAAAAAACTTTGTTATAAAAACTACAAAAAACACCGACCTAAGGTTACGTCCTCTACAAGACCACCTTAGGCCTTTCGTCCACGGAAACGGGGCTAATCAAAATATATGAGCGGACTGGTTAGTGATTGAAGTCGCGAACTTATGTATCGCACAGGTTGCTACGCAAAAGTGGAAGAATTTTAATCAGCTTCATACGATGTAGCTACGAACACCTTCTTCCAGCCTCTTGAGTATTTAATATTTACCAGTAAACCCTTGCGAAACTTTCGCACATTCAACCTTTCCCTCCGATCCCTCCAACCCTCTCCAAAAATATTTAGTATTTTTGTTGGGTTGTTGAAATTAAATACTCAGCGAAGTGTATATACAAAAATATTGTTAGATTTTTCTTTTAACTTAAATTTTAAACAAACAATGTGTTTTAACATAAACTAAGTATGCTATGCCAGAGGTCGGTAAACAATCCTATCCACTGATACCTTATTCATCGCTGTAGGCTTCGTATTAGTTGAGAAAAAGGGATGTTGACTACAGAAATAATATATAAAAATTGTATTATTATTATTATTATTATTATTATTATTATTATTATTATTATTATTATTATTATTATTATTACAGATATAAGAGACGTAACCAAAGAAGATTTAGGATTCATCCATATATTGGAAATAGTATAAACTCCAGAGTAATAATAATAATTATAATGATGATAATGATGATAATAAATATAATAATAAAAGAATATTCGTCGCGGAAAAAGAAATTCAACAAACTGACACAAAATGTATAACGTTGTACGGAATGTAGAAAGAAAGCTACCTTGAGTAGTACATTAAATGTTCAATAATTGTCCAGTTATGATGATTGGGTTTGTAGCTGAACTAGCCCGGCGATTGGCGTGTTGAGTTTCCAGTGACCAATCACGGACTTGTCGCAGACCGGTTGGCAAACAGTGGTCCCCGTGAAGTGGACCGCTATTGAAATACCTCAGCGGTGACGTTCAAGCTACTGGTCGGTGGTTTATGTTTTACTCGCATCACTTTCAGACGTCCACAATAATAATAATAATAATAATAATAATAATATTTAGCACCACGTCTTACTACCTGTTCGGGTTATACGCTTAAGTACTAATTACGCTAATGGATTAGGAATTGGGCGGGTTGAATTTATAGGAAGTGAATCCGCATTTTCGTGGAGGGAGAGTGGAAAACCATGTAGGAAAAACCACCCCCAGTTCACCCGTCCGAGATTCGAACCTCGATCTCCCCGTCCTCGG
>CABFWB010004843.1:6171-17094 GCA_902151455.1 Timema bartmani | reverse complement strand
AGATAACCAAGTACACAACATGACAGTATTATTATTATTATTATTATTATTATTATTATTATTATTATTATTATTATTATTATTATTATTATTAGTTTTCTGCCTGACAGCAAGCCATCATCACATAATGGCTCTTCACACGGTTTTGTTGTCGACAATCCTCTTCATCCGTCTGTAACTACCCCCCACCTTGATCTTATCCATTATCTGGTAACGTCTACGTCCTCTTCCCTCCTTTCCGTCCACCATTCCTTCCATAACATCCACCAGCAGTCTTTCTCTGTCTCTTCTCTTCTCGTTTTTTACATTCTTCTCTTTTCCCCAATTATCTCCAGCACTTCCTCACTCCTTTCTCTTTCCACACGATAATAACCCATTATTATTGACACAAGTCAACAGTGAGACAGTAATTATTATTTGTTAGTTTTAATATTTTTCAACACACGATTAAATCAATTTTTGTGTCAGATGGTTACGAAGGGTACAGGTTAAATATGGGAAAGTCCTATTTTAGTTCAAATTGAGTTAGTGCTGCTATCTGTTAGACAATCATGAGATCTTTTTAATGTACTTTATATTATGGTTAAAAGAGGTCNTAGTTCAAATTGAGTTAGTGCTGCTATCTGTTAGACAATCATGAGATCTTTTTAATGTACTTTATATTATGGTTAAAAGAGGTCTCTGTCATATTGAGTTAGTGCTGCTATCTGTTAGACAATCATGAGATCTTTTTAATGTACTTTATATTATGATAAAAGAGGTATCTATCAAATTGAGTTAGTGCTGCTATCTGTTAGACAATCATGAGATCTTTTTAATGTACTTTATATTATGGTTAAAAGAGGTCCCTGTCATATTGAGTTAGTGCTGCCATCTGTTAGACAATCATGAGATCTTTTTAATGTACTTTATATTATGATAAAAGAGGTCTCTATCATATTGAGTTAGTGCTGCTATCTGTTAGACAATCATGAGATCTTTTTAATGTACTTTATATTATGATAAAAGAGGTCTCTGTCATATTGAGTTAGTGCTGCTATCTGTTAGACAATCATGAGACCTTTCTAATACACTTTAGATTATGGTTAAAAGAGGTATATGTTTTATTTATATTAATTTTAAAAAAAGTATTTCTTGGGGTCCTTATGTGGTTTGAGTTATACAATTTGTTGTCCAGGAAAATGTGTGAAATGTTACTTTCCCCCAGTAACCTTATTATTGTAAAGATGTTTATGTTGATATGTGTTCAGATAAGATACAAAGTTTTTATCTCAAAATAAAGTTACCTTTTTTTCATATAAATAAAGATATAAGTAATCGATTTACAATCTTCATAATAAAGACAATCCACACAAAAGTAGCTCTGGTAGGCTTAACATTTTAGAAAAACCTTCTAAAAAAGTTTTTATGTAAGAAGCTTTGTTTAAGATAAGTTAAGACCTGAAAAGAATAAATTTATTTCCAAGTATTATCTTATCTTAGAGTCCGGTTCTTGTGAAAAAAATCCCCCAAAGAAAGATTACTTTCACGGGTCCAACAAATAACTTTTGACAATACGTCAACTTTTTCTGTAAATTCCTACGGTAAAGTTTTCAAACTTATTTTCCACTGAGTTGATTCAAACCATTATCAAAATTGGATTTTTTTTTAAAAGATTAAATTGATTTTTTTTAACAACCACATCTCATAAAAAATATTTTAAAAATGAATTCCTTACAAGAAAAGGAAGTTTTCACAAGGACTAGACAAATCCTTTTATTCAATATTATGTAATATGTATCAATGCATTGTGCAAGATTTAGAGAGTAGGATATTATTAGGAATATTATACAGTAAGAATTTTTTGTTTGAAGTTCAAAGGATATCTAAAAGAATTCGAAATATCCTAAATTCGAATTAACGATATTCATGAGTATCTAGGCAGCTATTAAAGAATAAATTAATAACCTCAAAATATGCTACATATAAACACACATATTTTATATATATGCTATATAAAACAAGCATACACAGTAAATACATACATAAAAAAACAAGAAAAATTCAAACACATTTGAACTATCCAATTTTTCTAAATAACCTAATTACACCGTATAAATCTTGAGCAGGATGCTCTGTGGCGCATTATTCCAAAGTTATTGGAGATACAAAGATATGATCATTACTTTAATATCTAATTTCTTACTACACAATTAAAAAAGTACTAAAATAAACCCACTTTATGATTTTGCAGGTAGCTTAATTCACAAAATATGACAAATCATTGCATAATAAAAAATGAACAAAACTTCACAAACAGTTAAGTAAAATTTTTGTTTCATAATCAGACGATAAATCAAAGATAAAACTAAGCCAAAAACCTGTACCTACCCAGACCTGAAAGTGGAAGTGTTGGGATTGCAAGCTAAGGTAAATATTTTTTCAGTTTTTGTATCATTATTATTAGCACCGCGTCTTACTACCCGTTCGGGTTATACTCACTAACGCTAATGTGTAATGGTAGTGTGATTGTTGAGATGAAATGGAGGACCTACAGTTTAACGTGGGATCCGAACCACGGTGGAGGCCTGGCATTCCACACATTCACAAATTATGTATAATACACATCTTGTCAGAGGTGAAGGAAGGGTTTAGCAATCAGATAAATCTGTGCCGGGACTAAGGATTGAACCCCGGACCTCCAACACAGAGGTCCGACACCTTACTCTCACCAGTTTTTGTATAAAAATATGGTTTGGTCAAAATAAAATAAAATAATTCTTGAGTAGAAACCTAGAGTTAAATTATCTTCACGTGGTGATATTAACAGTTTTCATGACTATCTGGAAATGGTTTTCTGGAGTTTAATGACAATTTTTTTTATCTTAATTTGAAAAGTTTTTCTTCTAATGCTAATATGCTCTTGAGAGATATTTAATAACTGTTGATATCACCCTGTGAAGAAAATTGAACTCAATATGTTTCTTCTGGAGCAATATTTTATTTCTTTTGACAAAAAAAAGTTTTGCTATAAAAACGGCAAAACACTGCCCTTAACCCGCGGTCCCTACACTCACAACTACTGTAACGCCACATGGCTGACTCACTTACTGACATTAATGTTTACCCACTTCCAGATTAGCTAGAAACTTGAAATTTGGCAAACTTATAGCTTCTAGCCTGTAACCGATGGGAAAATTCCAAAAAGTTAAAAAATCTAATTTTTAACCCCCCAAAAAAATTCGAAATGGCGGAGCAACTTTAAAGTCGATAATATATAATACAAACAATATCGGTAACTTTAAGTTGTTACGTTCAAAACAACGCATTAAATTAGTTTTCATCCACATGCAAATAAAATTCACTGGGGGTTTGGGGGCAGAACCCCCAACGAGCAAAGTGAGTCTTCCATATAAACTCCAAAACTCAGCTGCTATTCCATCCCAGCCTACATTGATATAAAATAAAAATGTCCACCCATTATAAAAACCTCTGGAAGTAGAGAATCTATCCCAAAGTTTTGATCAACTAATTAGTGTTATTTTCTCAGCGGAAGGTTTGATCGTGACATGCATGGATCTGTTCGGAGCTGGAGCAGAATCTGTGAGCAATACTCTGGGTTTCTGTCTCCTGTACATGGTGCTGCATCCACAGATTCAGGAGAAAGTGCAAGAGGAACTGGACAGAGTCGTGGGAAGAAGCAGAAAAGTATCTTTGGAAGACAGGGCAAGGTATATTAAAAGTATAAGGCAAATATTTAATAGATAGTATAAACTGGCACGAGATTTTCATGAGTTTCAACTTTAGCCAGATATGCCAGTAGTAGACCCAGGCGGACTGCAAACATTAAAAAAAAAAGCGCTCTAAGAAACGGGATAAGAAACTAGGCTATTGATCTAATGTCAAAAATTACTTCTAAGGGGACGGCCAGACTGAGCGAGCGAGCGATTAAAATATAAAATAGAACACATTGGTGGTAATGAGAGGTGGCCAGACTGGAACGAGCGACCGAACGTGCGCGCTTGAAAGATATAACTGGTTCTACTTTTCAAGCGCACGCGCGCTCGTCCCGGTACAGTCTAGTTTACATGCGCTAGGCAATATTATTATATGTTGGTTCATTGAGTGCTAGGAAAACTTCTCATGTTGACATTTTTATTACTATCGATAGGCTTAGCACACTTGCTACTAACGGCCTAATTTGATTGGTAAGATCATAAACCATACCTATTTGTATAAAACTGATATGTTAAAATACTTCAATATTATCAAAGTAGGCCTTTACAAATAAGAATCACCATTATCGTGGAGAGAGAATGAGAAAACACAACAATAAATCACTTGTCAAAAACCACCCTCAGTTCACTGAGCCAAGATTTTGAGCCTCCTCGTCAACAACTATCGAGAGGTATCTGCTAATCACGCGCTCGCTCGCACGCTTGTCTGTCTGGCCGAACCCTAATATTTTGAGCTATTCTGGGGCCAACCACACGATATCGTAGGTCCATGAAGTTAACATGCTCACTGTGGAAGTTTCCGTGGAGATTAGTTTGTGAATCCCGCTTAGGTAAAACAATAAATTATAGTATATAAGGGATTGAAAAGTCTATAATAATGAGAAATTAGACCTTAATAGTGTTTACAAAATTATAAAATGTTATTAACCAATACATAAAATGTATTAACTTAAGAGTTTACAATTATTTGTTTATTAACTAACTTAATTTTACATGTTCTATTTCCTACATACTTAAATTTAAAGTTGTTTTCGAGTAGACTTTTTGATGTGATTTTAGAGTTCATAAATGTGAGTGCAATAGATTTTTTTATGTTCGCATGCAATAAATAATAATAATATAATGATGTTTTCTCTTTCAGTCTGCCCTTCACTGAGGCTGTTTTATCAGAAGTAAGTCGTATTAATACCATCGCTCCGGTGTGCCCACCTCATAGAGCCACCAAAGACTCATACTTTGATGGACAATTCATTCCCAAGGTACTAATAAAAATAAATGTGTATTAACTACTTTAAATATGAGTAGAGTTTATTAAATAAGGGACCAAAACAAAACTTGAAGAATAATTCACCCTATCATAGTAATAAGCTTGAGGGACGATAATATTGAAATTTGACAACCTTTTAAATTTAAATATCATTTAAAAGGTTGTCTAAGTTTAAATTTAGAAATAAAATTTTAATGTTACTACTAGAGACTGGGGGAGGTTACATATCTGTGGGTTACATAGCCTGTACTCATCACCAGACACTGTTACGATAGTGAAATCTCAAAGATTATGGAAGGCAAGAGATGCAGTGCGAATGGGAGATTTTATAACCTCGGTCAGAGTATCAACTGGTAAACCCAATGGGAAGAGACCATTGGAAAGATCTATAATTAGATGGGAGGATAACGTTAGAATGGACCTGAAAGAGATAGGGTGTAATGAGGTGTACTAGAAGAACCAGCTCAAGATAGGGATATGGTGTAATTAGGTGTACTGGATATAACTAAATCCAGATAGAATAGGGCGTAAATAGGTGGACTGAATACAACTAGTTCAAGATAGGGATGTGATGTAATGAGATGAACTGGATAGAACTAGCTCAGGAGAGGGATTGGGTGTAATGAGATGAACTGGATAGAACTAGCTCAAGAGAGGGATTGGGTGTAATGAGGTGGACTGGATAGAAATAGCTCAAGATAGATATAGGGTGTAATTAGGTGTACTGGATAGAACTATATCCAGATAGGGATAGGTAGCGTACTTTTTATGTGCAGCAATGAACTTTCGAGTTCCTAAATCCATAAAGTAAAAAAGAAACTGTGCATATAGCTCAAAAAACAACTCCGTACTTAATCCATTCTGACTAACTTTTTCCACACTTCCTTGTCCTTTAATACACCGAGATATACATGTGTATTTATTCTCGCTTAATTTTTCTCTTTATCACACATTTATCTATATTTCTTACATGGCCTGCCCCCTTCCTTTTTATCCACACACTCTACCTTCATATATTTGTTTCGTCACACGATCCACACTCATCCTCTCAACATGCCCAAACCAACTTTAGAAATTCTTTCACATTTACCTATTGGATTCCCTTCCAAACCACACTCCTTCAGCACCCATTCATTACAGACTGTCCATACGAGTTTGTCCACATATATTTGTTATATTTTTCAGTCCAACCGCATTCACCTTGCTTTTGTGTTTCTCCTGACAAACCCACGCTTAACAATCTTACAAAAATGTTGGTGTTAACACAATTTTATATACTGCCATCTTTGGTGATGACAGGATAACTGAAAGTACCATAGAAACTTGGTAAAAGATCTCAACGAAAGTTATAGCTAGTTAATAATATTTATCAAATAGACCGCTTATCTTGAATAAAATATTAATGAAAATAAAATCACCAATCGAATGAATTATTATTTTCAATGTTAACTAACAACAATTTGTTTCCAAACAATTCAAATCTGAAAGTTAAAGGCTACTAGATGAGAATGTCTCCGTAAGATCTGAAAATGCAATGTACAAATGCGATGATTACCTCAAAATCCAACATAAACTTTAATAAGAGACCAAATTGATCAACGTTTCTGTCCCTGCGGGTCGTCTGGCACATTCTCTTCCATTCCTGTCGATCTCTCCAAACTTCTCCCCCAGCCTCGCGTTTCCAATCCGCTCCTTTAGCCCCCATGTCCTTCTGCGCTTGGTCCATCCATCTTGTCCGTGGTCTTCCAATAGGTCTTCTACCCTTCTCTTTGTTCTGTAAGGCTTTCTTAGGCATTCTGTCCTTCTCCATCCTCATCACATGACCTAACCACAGCAATCTCTTTCCCTTCAGTGTTTCTTCTAATGATATAACTTCTAAACCATCCCTAATTATTTCCTTCCTTACCCTGTCTCTTCTTGTTACATTCTCAATGCCTCTCAGGAACCTCATCTCTGCTACCTGCAATCTACTTGAATCTCTCTTCGTCCATGTCCATATATGTCCATATGTGATTATCCTTCCTAGCCCCAATCATTAAAGTCTTTACTTATCTTGCCACCAGCCAATCTATTCGTGTAGTCACACTAAAGGAAAGTTTAGCTCCACTTAAACATCTCAAATATACACCGGTCGTGATTTGGATCCCAAACTCTCAGTCACAGTCCAGGGTGGCTACAAAACTTTTATTTATAAAATTTCCTGACTTTTCCATGTTTTTCAGGAAACTTTTTTTTTTAAATAAATTTCAGACCTATCCTTTTTACACTTTTTCTTGGTTAGTGGGAATTTATTGGTTTACATTACATTAATCACATATTTTCAAAAGCTCCTACGCTACCAAACATCGACAGTATTATAGGTTCTTGTTCTTTTTCCCATATTTAATGATTTAGGTATTATTTGTGTTCTCGTGTGAGTGTTTTACAAAACAAACCCTTTTACAACCATCTCATGTTAAGAATGGATAGGAAATGCGTGTTGTTGGTATCGAAAAACAAAAATACCTGTTTTCCCTGACATCAAAGAATCCCCTAACTTTGCCAGGTTTTCCCCACCTGTAGCCACCGTGCAGTCAGGAGAGACAATATGAGCCCGGCGTCCAGCCCACATGCCCACCGTTGCAAGTTACTCGAGTTGCACTGTGTGGATATGCTAGTATCCCTATTGGGCTGTGAGACGCGATGGACAAAGTACTGTGTATTATTGAAAGTATTTGGAAGAGGTACGTTAAATACTATTTTTTTCTAAATAATTAAGTGATAGTATTATCTTGTTGACAGGACACAATCCTTATTATCAGCCTATGGAGCCTCCTGCACGACAAGGACCACTGGGGAGATCCGGAAGTGTTCAGGCCGCAGAGGTTCATAGACTCCGACGGGAAATTCGTCAAGGACGAGTGGCTCACCCCGTTCGGTATTGGGAAACGCTTTTGTATGGGAGAGCCTCTCGCTCGGAACTCTTTGTTCATCTTCTTCTCCTGTGTCCTGCAAGAATTCAGCTTCAGCCTTCCTGAAGGAGAACCTTCGCCATCTACACAGGCTTTACCGGGCTTTACGACAGCCCCTCAACCTTTCATGGTCAAGATCACGCACAGACTGTGAGGGTGTAACTTCTGTGAGGGTTTCTGCAACTTTATGACCTATCAACCTTTCAGGGGCAAAATCACGCACAGACTGTGAGGGTGTAACTTCTGTAAGGGTTTCTGCAACTTTATGACCTATCAACCTTTCAGGGGCAAAATCACGCACAGACTGTGAGGGTGTAACTTCTGTAAGGGTTTCTGGGACTTCACGACTTATCAACCTTTCATGGTCAAGATCACGCACAGACTGTGAGGGTGTAACTTCTGTGAGGGTTTCTGCAACTTTATGACCTATCAACCTTTCAGGGGCAATATCACGCACAGACTGTGAGGGTGTAACTTCTGTATAGGGTTTCTGGGACTTCACGACCTATCAACCTTTCAGGGGCAATATCACGCACAGACTGTGAGGGTGTAACTTCTGTAAGAATTTCTGGGACTTCACGACCTATCAACCTTTCAGGGGCAAAATCACGCACAGACTTTGAGGGTACCACTTTTGTAAGGGTTGATAAAGGTTTGATATGCAATAAAAGGGCCACCTCAAAAGGAGTGTAAGATCTGTACAAATATTACACAAAATTAGTTATATTTTTAAATTAATACATTTCTAATTACCTCAGAATTGTGTATTAAACCATGTTTTATTTCTAACATGAGTAAGATCCATCGATAGCGCATCTGCTTGGAGGTATAAGGATCCCGGATTTGATTGCCGGCAAGGTCGAAAAGTGTATTCCAGCTTAAATTGGGCTTTCTCTTTCACAATTATGTTGGTTCTGTACATAATATAGCTCTTAAGACGTACGCTGATATAATAAATATTATCATAAAGTGTAGGTTAAATTCTCATAACAAGTTGTTCTCTATTTAGAAGGTTTTAATATGTTCTAGACAGTAAGTAAGAAAGGTGAATTAATTGTTTTAAATTGAATAAGTCTTAAAATGGTAAAAAAAATGTATTCTTTCCGTTATCTAATAATTATTACAAAAACAATAATTAAATGTACTAAACTTCAAAAGGGACAAAAAAATAAAAAATAACTTAAAAAACAAAAGTATTACAAAAACGTATGTATATACATACATATTTACGATAAGAAATAATGTCATCTTATTGAAGTTTTAAATAAATATGCTTGTTGCATCATCTAAACCAAATCGACAACCTAAGGCATCAAGCACGCAATACAATACAATGTATTTCCTGTGAGGTAAAGGTCAAGGCTCGAATCTTAGTTGGGTGGCACTTAGGGGTGGTTTTTGAACAAGTTGTTTATCACCGTGATTTCAACACCTTCTCTTCCAGCCAATGCGGGTACAATTTCCTAACAAACTATACCACTTACCCCTTATATTAAGTCATTAATAACCTTAGTGTTAACTGTAGTAATATATATATCACCACCATCCTTTTTACCCGTCCGCGTGGGCATATAATTGTCAGGATGGGTTGCGGCCGAGGATTGGGGAAATGACTGGGTTCTGATTGTGTGGGTTCATAATTGACTTCAACTTGGGTATTTATTGTACCACTATATTCTATTACAAAACGTGATGTTGATTAGGAATATTAAAAGATATGAAAGAGCTGAATAGGTGTACTTAGGAGCTCGTGACAACAAAGAATGGCAAGGAATGCTTAAACAATGGCCTGACTGACCTCTAGGTGAGCCTACACGGTTGGTGACCAAACCCCGGTACCCTGGGATCGACAATAGCCCTCTAATACACGTACTGATGACCCGGCGTCCTAGCACACGTAGCCCCCAAAATGGGGAGAGTGACCCCCTAGACTCTATGGTGATCAGTCAGCCTTGTTATCTGGGATACAATACTTTTTTTTTCTGCATTCTGGCCTTGTTTACCGTGAAAAATGCTGACACTATGTTTATGTTGTCAGCGTATATGTGTTCTATTTGTTTACAAGTTAATCACAACACCTTGCGATATTCTTTTGTCATTTACAATCCAGAACACAGCAATATTAAAGAAACACGCCTCAATATAGGCCGTGTCGATTATATATAGATACAGTGTCACGTCTTACTACAATAGCCCCATGGCTTCTTTGGTGCTGACTAACAGCTGACGGCTTTGAAAAGCTACCAGACCAAATTATGTATCCCTACGCCTTCCCTACGCCGAACCATATGATCTGCAAAAAACATGTGTTTAGCAGCTGTTACTTCTGACAGTCAAAATTTAGGTATATATCTAAATGTTGACTGTCAAAAGTCAGCTGTGAAATGTCAGTCAGCACCAAAAAAGCCATGGGGCTACTGTACTTGGCCATGTTATACGCATATGTACTAGATACGCCAGTGTGTTAGAAATAGGGAAGTTTGATTTAGAAGAAGTGTATCCACATTTTAGTGGAGGTAGAGTGGAAAACCATTTTGGAAAAACCATTCTCAGTACACCCGTCTAGGACTCAAGCCCCGATATCCCTATCATCGGCAGTCTAGTCTATTTCAAGAGTGACACCTTAGACCATGCTGCCACCTAAGCAAGTGTGATGATGATTAAAAAATTAAAAAATATTCCAAAACGTTTTTGACGCTAGACAGACAATATGACTGCGAGATATTCCCCGCGGAGAACCAATAACAAAATCGTTCAACACTAAAAGATGATTGAATAAAAACATCTGTCACTTCAAAGTTCGGTGGAACGACAAGCATTGTGTGTGTGTTTTTTTTTAAGAAACTGTTGAGAAAATCAATCATGAGCTACGTGGCTGCGACGTTATGAAAAAGATGATGACATTTTGACACAATTCGTGAAAACATAAAACGCGCTTTAGCGAAAAGAAAATACAACCATCAAATGACATGTGTATGAAGAAAAAATA